>OFHS01000071.1:58423-68560 GCA_900245855.1 Calvadosia cruxmelitensis | reverse complement strand
AACCTCTTGGTGAGGAATCTGACAGTGAGGGCTGAAACCAGAATTAGATCGCAACTGAAGATACAACGGCATCGCAAAACTGGAGATGCCGTCGACCGGCGATATACCTTGTGCCGATCCTTACCGGACTTGCCGCTTCCATCTTGGCCCAGAACCAAGAGGCGCAGCCTCCTTCTGATTAGCAGCTCTCCGTGCCGTGTGAGGCCGTGTGCCTTTCGAGCAGAATTAGGAGACAGCAACGCAGGAATCATGTCCTGTGCGAGAACAAAGCAATCGCATGAGTTCTACGATCCACCCCTGACACACGAGCCGCTGAGACACAGGCAATTTCCGCTTATAGATGGAAGAAACAAGAATGAGCTGACTTCACTTGCGTCACAATAATCAATTTGTTTTCTCCGGTGTAATATGGTGCTCCTATTTCGCCATTGTCTGACACAGTACTGACCACGTGGTACTGACCGACACAGATTTCTCAGAACTTGATCTGCTACCAGCCTCGACTACAGATGTCTTGTATTCGACTTATGTCTGAATGGGCGGCTGACATCACACCAAGGGGACTGTGCGGGTTATACAATGCAAGTGCTGTTTGGGTATGGCTCATTGGAATGCACTTTTCATTCTATTAAAGGGTGGTTCTGTCTTCCGCCTGTCGGATGGTTGTATTAAGCCTCGATGGTTAGCCATTGTCAATTAGATTTAACGATGACCCGTGCCTTCTCGGCAGCTTCCTGCCAAGAGGGACCAGTCTAAATACTGACAAATCAGCCCTGCCCTAGATATGGTATGCATGGGAATGGAAACATCTCTGCTTCGGGCTTTTAACGGCATGAATCGCTGCCTAGCACGAGAAACAGTCGTTTTCAAGCATATTGCAAGTACTATTCCATCTTAATCGTCAAAGGGCTGTCTGAATTGCTTGCGCCACAACAATATTAACAACATTCCAGCTTCAATCAGAATCACAATGGCGACTGATTGCGCGCGCGCCTACTCGTTATCAGTCGGAGCCTCTTCGAGTGTGCGTAAGCTTTCGGCAGGTTGCTATTGGAAACAGCTTACAGAGGATCCTCATGTGTGCTTCGCCTCTTTTACGAGTACTTGCATTACAACTGCGTCATGGCAACAAGGCACCAAGATTCGGTTGCTGATGAGTTTGTCAGTCGGCGAAGACGATAATTGCGAACAAGCAAATGCTGACTTGCTAAGCTCAACCGCGGTTGAGTCGCTCTCTTTGCTCCTTTTCGTGCGACAGCATTTCCCGTGGCATATCCTTATCATGGTGAAAATTTGCTTCTTTCTTGTGGTCCCTTTCCCCCGAATACAGATTGATGGCTCTTTAGTTACTGCTCTGTCTATCTTTGATATATATGACATTCAATAACACAGATAAATCTTACCCTGCCAAGCCCTGTACAGTTGACCACCATTCCACATAGACCGCGATCCACTAGCGGCCGGCTGAGCTCATTGATTTGACAGGGAAATCCCACTTGATCTCAGACAATCGCCGTTCTTTTCCCAGACAACACCGATACGTCTCCTCCTTGCAAATGCACACAGAAACAAAACGTCGTTGAATTGGCATCGATTGCGACAGCCTGTCTTTTATTTGCCTCCTGTCGACAATAAACGCGAGCCGGCTCTGGCGTGTGTACTTCGAGACGAAAGTCGTCTCTATCGTCTGATGAGGAATTTCGGACCACTTCAAAGTGATTGTTCGATCGGAAACAAATCGTTACGTTTCTTGTTGACTAATTCCGGTGAGATTACAAAGACATCTGCGTCCGTGGACCGTTCTTTGCCATTGCTCATATAATGGAACGAGGCTAACGCAATGCCCTATAGTCTCCTTCTCACATCCTCTCTCTCCAAAGCAATCTAGAACACGGGAGCGAGGGCAAGCAGCAAGACCTCCTTCGCATGAAGTATCGACCAAGGAGGTCTGTAGCCTCTGATCAACCTTTCTGGAATGAGGCCGTGACACGACTCTGAGAAAAACCACAACAAATTGTACATATATTTTCAAAACGTCGTGTATTCAAAATAGATCATTTTAGGATTGTATATTTTAATGAATTGTAAAGTAAATGACCTTGCCTTATTCCCGGGCAATTACAGTATATATGCTAATTACCAGACGCCGACGACAGACAAAGAACACTATTAGCATTTTCAGCCATCTCATTTCCATGTAGCCTCCACTAGATCCGTGTCTCTTCTCCATTTCTGACTTTGTCAAATCTCGGGCTCTTCAAAGCGATACACTTCGAGCCGCACACACTGGAAATCACCCGCGGGACTCTCTGTCAGCGGCACATTGTTGAACGTTGAGCAGCGGTGAGTGCGGCCTCGTTCCAGCGCCCCGTCGACCCACAAGCCCTGGCCACCACTAGAGAAAGAAACCACCACAAGTCAACAAACACAAAGCAAGACAATTACTGGGGCGGGGATTGGGGGATGTCATCACTCACCCCCCTCCACCAACAATAAGACAAGTATGATCGCAGGCAATGAACAGATCCGAGTCGGCCTCGATCGTATCACGTGATTCATCTTGCTCTTCCGCGATGTCGGCATTTCTCGGAATTGAGTCGTTGGATGTGCTCAGATGGCGCTCTGTTTGCACGATCTCTCTTATCTGAATGCCTTCGTCCGCCGAGTACGAGACTGCGGGAGTTGTGACGTCGGCGTACGAGAAATTCCGAGGGACGCCTTCTGGCAACTCAGTCACATGATCACGGAAGGTGCGCGCAGACGCGCTATGTCGCATTGTACAGTCAGGATCCACTTTGTACTTGGCGACTGAGGAACGGCGTAGCGCCATGTTGCCAAGGCGACGCAAGGAGCTGCGCCTGCGCTTTGCACTCTTTTCAGGCACTGGTTTGTAATCGACAAAAATATAGTTTCCACTTCCTGTTGACGATTTGCCTCGCTTCTTCTTTTGCGGTGACGTCATCAGTCCGACCCAGGCAAATCTCTCGGCCTTGGGATGGAGGCGAAAGAGGAATGTGCGTCCGTCGCCAAAGTAGCTGAGGCCACCACGGCGCCCGTGCCGATCACACAGCGCACCCGACAGATAAGCCCCGAAGACCTGCAGGACAACAACAACATCCAACAATCCTCAGGCACAGGCAGAGGGCTGAGTGTCCAATTGGACGGAAAAGGATGCTTGGCTGACCTCGTTCTTGTTTGTCTTCAGTATGAGGACAGTGGAGTCTTCGTCTTCCACTTTGTTGTATAACGTTTTCAAGCTGAAATGGAAATGATCACCTGCATCAACGCATGCGCAAACCTCCCGCTTGAAAGGCCAATGAGGAGGGGGTGGTTCTGGTGGAAAGGGGACGCGCACTCACTTGTAGCCATCGGCCTCCGTCGAGAAGGCGAGGACAGCTTGGAGGAGTTGCTTCTGCATTGGCAGCCAAGAGTATAACTGACGCCACTGCAGGCAAAGTACCAAACCATCAGACTAACATTGTAACGTAGTGACATACAATCAGGGAATGGACCCCTCCAGCAGACGATGCAGATCTTGACAGCATGACAATTGACACTGACCTGTGACAACGTGATGATGTCTGACAATTTGTTGACGTTGACGGTGAATTGAGATGTTGAGCTGCTCTCCTCCGCGTGGACGTCAATCTCTCCCGCTTTGACCAATCGCATGTTGCGCTTGTGGGCTTCCTGGATCTCTTTGGTAACCAGTCTCACTTTCAGCGATACCTGTGGATTGGAGGCAAGACAAGTCACCACTAAACTCACGGTCCAAGTAATGAGCAATGGTGATTGCGTCATCAATGCATTGCGACCATATGGACCTTGATCATCTCGTTGCCTGTCATCTGAAGGCACGTGGCATGATGGCTGATGGCGTTCTCCAGTTCGTGAGCAGTCGGGCAACCTGAGGACAAGCAATGCGATAAATCATTGCCATGGGAACAACTCACAGAGGGAACGCTGCGACGAACGCCAAGCGTGCAAACATGTCTTACCAATGGACTTGAAGTTTTTTGAGTACTCGTAGAACGCCTCAAGCAGGCTCAGGCCAACCCTGTAGAGCACCTTGCTGCCTTCCACGATGAAACAGTCAACGACCCGCACCTTAAAATACGCCAAACACCACATCACCAACCGAACCATGCCAACATGAGCATCGTACGTATGCCGTAATAAAAATAATAATAATAATGTAATTTGTGACCATCGAGAGTTCCTTTTAAAAGTAACTAGCAACAGTTACAGTTACATTCTAAAGGAACAGGTTTCTGGAACTTTCAAAAGTTAATCTTCCAGAAAAGGTTACCATAGTTACAGAGCTCTCTTTTTGAGACTACTGCACTTTCTTCGTACATCAGACGGAGGTTCATTAGTTTCGCAACTGCTATTAATTGTTGATTGTTGATTGTTGATTGTTGTTCAGAATGACATTTTGGAGTGTTTGAAGTTGAAAAGTGCTCACTAATCAAATGCAGAACTGTAAATTAACACCATTGGAGTAATCAATTGTAATTTCTGTCTATAAAAAGCGATTGATGAACGTTATACAATTACTGAAGTTTAAAAGTATGTATAAACACACAATGGCAACTGTGCAAAGCATTGGCTCCGTAATCAAAAGCAGCTTCAAAGTTACCTCTATAATTACAATACATTTAGAAAATGTAGCTAGTTATTTTATAAAGCTCCTACAACAAGTAATTTCTGAAGTAGAGGAACTAACTACGAGCCAGTCCTGCTTGTAGGCCTGACAGCCTGATTACCACATTCATTGATTTATTATAGACTGGAGTCCTTCTAACGAACGAGGGATTGGGAGCCTGAATTGAAGAAAATCTATTAATTCAAACTGGAAACCAATTCTTCACGCAACCAGGAAATTGATCATTACCAGGACAAAATGACACACTGTCTGCTTTTAGTATGCACACAATTGTTTTGGGGATTTAAGGATTTAATGTACCCAAATTTTAGAACTGGAAGAAGTGGTCGATGCCTCTGTCCTCGAACGGACACACCCTCATTAGGACTTCATTGAAGCTCCCCTCTGAGAGCTCCTTTTAAGATGCTGCTTCGATCAATTGTGATATCATTGGATGCAACATACAAGAATGGTGAAGTCGAGATTGTCGAAGATCATCCGCTGCCAGCGGGGAAACATGATCCCCTTCTGTTTCTCAGAGTCACTGATGATCATTGATTTCAAGCGCTTCAGAACGTGTCTCTAAATAAACAAATAAACAAAATATAAAAAAACAAATAAGTGCACAAACTATATGAGAACTGCAGCTGAACTGAGTTGCAGGTGAAATTATGACAAAGGAAACACAGATTACTTTGGCAATTGAACACCAATAGAAGCAGGGGTAGCCTGTGTCATGAGTGCCAAGTCATTTGGGTTGCATTTTTAAGAAAATGAAAAGTGCATCAGTAATCAATTCCAAGTTCAGTGACAATAAAGTATGGTAATTCTGCTGTTATTTATTTTGGGGGCAAAACGTCGTACCAAAGCCAAAGCTAGCAGATGGTGCTTCTGACTATACAAAATATTCTCAAAGTTAACTTGTCAAAATATGGTCCACACTGATTAAATGAAAAGAGTTCATCAAACGCAATTTTCACACAAGAACATTGAAAATCGGTGTACTGTTCAGTGCAGGCAGTGTCGGATTACCCAGAAGGCAATTTTCACTTCAACCCGCTCTTGTCTAGAAGTGGATTTTGCTTGTAAGCAATTTTGTAATTTGATATCCATCAAAGCAATAAACTCAATGTAATCTCTGCGACTAAGCCTCACTCTCGCACTTGTAATAATTGATGCTATAATTACAAACGCATGCCTCACACACATAAAATGAATGGGTTAGTTATAGTTCCGTGATATGCCCACACAATGAAACTGGACATTGCAAAAAGCAGTGGAAAATTTATTTCGGCAACAATTCCAGACCAGGAAATCAACTGACTTGTACATTAATGCATTAATTACCATCACAAATTTCAAATCAGTACAAATCAAAATAAATTAACATATATAAAAATAACAAAAATGGTACCAGCTTAGAATAAATATTGTGGGCATACCATTGCTGAGCGGGCGCACTCTTCAAAGGTCGCAGCAGCAACCGCGACTTCGATATTTGTTTGATCAAGCAGGCGTCGCTCTGATGACGTTAGCATTGCTGAGAGACAGGCAAAACACCACACTTCTTCCATGAAATGCAAGAAAATAGCAGCAAGCGGTTCGAGCAGTGGACAACATGTGACATCTGGATGGAGGTATGACAGGACACACAGCACCTTCCTGACAAGGATGACACCGTCAGGGTTCAAATAGTATGGGACAAAGTCATTGTCACTCGTCAAGGAACACTGCGGCAGCTCTTCTGGAATGACAACACCTTGAAGAAGCAAGATGCAACATTTAATAATTAACCATTATATAGATAATAAATAAACAGCCAGGGGCCGGCATGATTTCCTTTATTGTAATACATGTGACACAATTCCAGTCTGGAAAGTTTGTATGTTACGCCGAAGATCTTCGGCGTGGAGCTGGCCCTAATTTGATGATTGGCGTGGCGCAAGTCTCAGAATTTTTGAAAATTTGGTACTAAACACTGTTAAAATTATCCTATTTTGGCGTGGCGTAATCTTCAGCGAAACAAACTTTCCAACCTGGACACAATTAGAAGAAGTGATGACATCATTTCTCTGATGACATGGCGCCTGGGGCAGGGTTTTGATATCAAACTGCCTCAGCGGACTGCTTAAAGAAACTGCGTGTTATGCTGACAGTAGCCCCACCCCTTTGGGCTCCTCTTCGACTGATTGCACCCTCAGGTCTCAGGGGCTACTCCGTGTCACATCGTCCTGTGACGGTCAAAAGTCAATCAGATGCAACACAAGATCACATGACAGCCAGGAATGACAGCACGACAACGAAACACAGGCAACTGACGTTGCAGAGCAGCCAGGGGGAAACAACCGTCAAAGCAACGTCTTACCAGTTCCAAACAACTTGTTGCAGATGTCTTGGTAGAGCTCTGGCGTCTTCGACATGAGATTCGTGCCGCCTGTCACCTCTTGCCACAGTCTTGCGCGTAGGTGAGCTGGCACGTCTTGGCGAGTGATCTGTTTTAGCTTCTCAAAGCTGTTCAATGCCTTCTTGAACCTCCGCCAAGACCTGATGATTTCCACGTCGTCTTTGCATTCCTCCACTGGACTCAAGGAACCAACGATGCATGATTTCATCAGCTCCTTTTTCATGGCAGGAAAAACCCATTGCGAGAAGATTTTATTGGCAGAAACACAGTCTACATCTTGTGCTGAGGATGGATGGCGCTCGTATTTTTTGGCAGTCGCTCCCTTTCCATGCAACTGATCCTCTTCGTCTTCGCTCGTGTAGTAAGCGTAATAGCCATCGATCATGATTTAATCTGCAACCAACCGCTCAGAAAATACCAGAAATATTAAACGAAAACAGCGAGGATGTGGCATATATGCATCCTTACTTGAAGAGCTAAAGCTATAAAAGCATATTGAACGCTACAGAGCGAGGAGACAAGACCTGGCGTGCATTCTCTTTCGACGACGAAAGCAACACAAACCCTGAGCTGGCAGCAGGGCCATCTTGAATGACGTCATAGCTGACAGAAGCCCTCCAGAGTTCACAGTCCGATTGTGATTGGACAACAACAAAGCTGAAGGAGTTAGCAGGTTTGTTAATTGTTAGTACTTGAAAGCCAGTCTGTCAGTTGTGATTTGATAGCTTCATTTGAAGCTGGCTCACTTTTGTTATTCGCCTGGCCCCTGTATAATGCGAGGTACAGACAATAATTCTGGGAAAAAAGGTATAGAATTATCCTCCTTTCGATCTGATAACTCCCCGCACTTGCTGAGTCATTTATAAACCATCAAACAAACGATTGTTCAACATTAAATTTCCCCTATAGTTCTCTTCAAATACTTAAAATAGAAGCAACTTGAAATGGGTTTAAGATTTAGTTTGATATAAGTACAACAATTGTTCTAATTTAACTTACGCGCCGCTGGTGTAGTGGTATCATGCAAGATTCCCATTCTTGCGACCCGGGTTCGATTCCCGGGCGGCGCATTTATATTTTCTTTGTTTTAAACTATAATTATAAGTAATCCATGAATAATGAAGTGCACTTCCATGTTCATCATAATTATTTGAAGCTTCAATGCACAACAATGGACATTATGAGAATGATGATAATGAAGTAGATAAAGGACCGTTCAAAATTTACGCCATTTTCAAACCGACTGTTTTAAAGTGGATCGAGCTCAATCTCTTGGGAGCCGTATCTGCTAAGCTGAGGTTGACGCTGGCTCGTAATGTGTAGCAGCTTGCATTAGCTAGTATTTCGCTGCATTTAGATTGTGGTATATCTTTTATATGAGATAATGGTGGCAATAGACAAGTGAATGCATCTTTTCGGCAATCTGTTCATTACGTCAGCGATCGTCATTGGCCTAGAATCACCAAGGAGACCAAAATTGCACCACATAAACGTATTTTCCTGCAATTTACGAATCCTAAACAGAATATTGAGAAAGAAGATTCTACCCCCGCGGTCTTTAGTACTTTAAATGGTCTTTTATCCGTTACAGTGTAACGTCGTTAATATCACCTCGGTTAATATCACAACCCGCTTAATATCACTTCACTTTGAAAACCAAGATCTGTCAAAATCAACTATCTTAACCCGCTTAATATCACGACCCACTTATTATCACGATTTTTAATTGGAAAATCATAGTGATATTAACGAGGTTTCACTGTAGTATCATAGCATCTCTGTTCAAGACGGCAGCCAAATACATTCACAGTATTGTGATGTCCATTTCACTCCGACGCACACTGAACCAGACGTACCACTTCAAGAATTTGAGTTTTAATAAATCAAAATACAACGAATACCAATGGCAGAACATTTTCAGCCTGAAATTATTTATAAAATTAGAACATTTGAGCATGAGCCAAATTGTAAATGATTCTCATTAAAAAAGAAAGAGTGCTACAGTAAATCCGCATTGCTGTTTGTTACTCACAGTCAGAAGGATGCGAAAGACAAATTGGCTGATGGGGTAATGGCAATCCACAATCAGAAATGCATCGATAGAAACAGACAATATTTGAGTCTACGGTCGTAACAAGCAGCTGGCATCCAATTAATCACACGGCGTTGGTTTGTTTCAGAACTTTGAGAAGTGCGGCCTCTTGAGGAAAGCTACTTCTGAGAAACGTCGTCCGGAAGAGCGGACCCCAGAATAGGAAGAGGTTTGTCTCCCCCGGCCAAGCCAGGTGCCTTATGACATAACTCTGTATACGAATACTATACAAGCCGTAATTGACTATACCTTTTCATTTGATAGAGAATTACAATGACTAATTATTATGCTTCCTTGCGTGCCGTGCTCTATACTCGAAAGAACGACAATTCCCCGTCCTGCTGCGTTGCCCTCGGACGCATTGAGCCGCACTCCGTCGATTTGTTTTCTTTCGTCATCTTTTTAAATGTCATTTAAAAGATGAACTTCTCTAAGCCACTTATACATAACTGAATTATGGAAGCAGTGGTAATCGGTGCCATAGCAACCAAGCTTTGAATGAGCGTCATCGTGTTGTTCATCTCGCTTCCTTTCGATGTCGCGGTTTGTGGAGACGGCAATTGGTAGCCAGGGTAGTTTGTTGTTGTTGGCCAACTGTGCAACAAGACGGCATTTCCTCTTGAAATAATGAAATAGAACGATGGCCGCCTCCTCGCCATGCAGTGTACCGTGACCTGTCTCTCTGTGTTCGGTTTCATTTTCGCCACCGACCAAACAAGTCCTGAAGTCGGCTGAACTACACAACGTCTGCTCCATCCTTGGCTACGTCGACTGCTCCTTCGATCTGACCTTGAGGGGATCTTGGCTGCATGAATTTGCAGTTAAATATTTCATAAGCAGAGACTAGCTCAGTGCTTTCTTCCATTGTTCGCAGCCGGATCGTGAGTCTGTCGTTCAGAAAGACAGGTTCTGGCTGTCTTCCAGCTGGAAATGAAGTACGCATGCGTTGGCTTATCAGAAGGGACTTAGGCGTTCTGACTGTGCTGTGCTGGTAAT
>OFHS01000071.1:41083-58318 GCA_900245855.1 Calvadosia cruxmelitensis | reverse complement strand
CGCCGACAGGAGGAATGGCGTATATCTGCGGGTGAGTGTGGCATCGCAGTTCGCGAGTAGTGTTTACGCTCTCCAAGAATCAGTTGGGCGACGCCACGTCAAATGGCTTGCGTTCGTAGATGGCTTTTGCGTCGTTTCATTGTGACATTGCTTCCTTGACTGATAGCATTGCGGTGTTAAGAAGGCAGCGAATGATCTCGTGACTCTTTACGCTGATACTCTCGTCAGCCGGCGTCGCGAATGCTCGCTGCGATTTCGCCAAATAAAGGACTGGATGTCGCGCGATGACCGCGGCCTCGTCTTAAATCGACACGGGAAATTGTCAGCGTGGTAAATGGAACGAAGAAAAGACAGAGTCGGTCGCTTGCTGGATGGAAAACATCGTCAACTACAAAGTCCTCGCTTCATTTCGTTTCGACTGTTAAACAAAGAAAGCAACTTCACAAAACGGAGAATTCCTGAACTTGAAACAATCGAAAGGCGTTGTTATCCCACGTGACCTGACTTGAGCTCATAGTCAATCCTACCCAGACCGAGTCGTGATCTGGAATGAGCTCGAAGGCTGCTTCCTTGCTCACAGCAGCTGATGACTTTTGACATTGTGATGATTAACTATTCCTACTTTGCATTTGCAGTGAATGCAATTTATCACTGTGAGCATCACGACTGCACTGCGCGTGCATTATGGCTAGCATCGACGGCCATTACTCGCCCAGGCAGACCCAAGGCAGAGCACGTGTGTCGGTCTACGTTCGAGCGAGACCACTCGATGGCGAAGAAGAGAGGCAGCCTCTTTCTTCAATGAAGTTCATCAGCAGCAACGAGGTTCAGTATCACTTTCTGTGAGAAATATTCAATGAAGCCATTGAGTGAATGATGATTAAGTCATTTGATGAATGATCATTCCGTTACGATGATTCCAGATCAAAATCTCCGAGAAGCGTCAAGAGACAGTCTACCGTTTTGACGACGTCTTCGCGCCAACCACTAGTGACGACAAGGTAAGCGTCACGACGCGTGAAAGGCCCCTTTGCGGAGTGATGTTGTGGCAACGCGTCATGCGTTTTGTTTTTCGTAGGTCTGCTCTGTCGTTGGCGATCCATTGATCTCGACCGTACTCAGTGGATTCAATGGCAGCCTCATGAAGTACGGCCAAGGCGTCGCAGGTAGGTGCTGCGGCACTGGATTCCTCTGTTTCGCAAGCACTGCGGCCAATGCCACCTTCATCTGATGTCTATCATTTGGCACGCAGGCGGCGTCGACAGCCTCACCTTACACACTGTTGATAGTCTGTTTGAAGAGATCTCCGCCAAGCGATTCGAATGCGTCGTCGCGTTGTCGCACTTGAAAATTTACAAGGAAAAGATCTATGACTTACTCGACGACGACAACGAGGCTGCCATGGACCTGCATCTGCGAGAACATCCGAATGAAGGTACTGCAATCTGCAAGCGAGGCTGCGCGAGGCATTCATTGTCTAAGCATGTCCTCAAGAGTGATGCGTCTGCGTGGTGTGTTCTTCCGCAGGCATGGTGGTCGAGGGACTTAGCGAATACGAGGTGGACTCATCGGAGGAAGTCGCTCAACTACTCAGACATGGAACTCATCAGCACACGAGTATGGCCGAAAGCGAGGCCAACAGCGTGACATACAGGTAGGAATAATTCATTCATTCATTCATTCATTCATTCATTCATTCATTCTTTCATTCATTCATTCATTCATTCCTTTGTTTATTCCTTCGTTCATTCAGTCAGTCGGTCATGATGTGTGTTATATTTCAGATCGCATTTCATTGCCATTTTGACTGTCAGACTAAGTGCGACACCAGGCGAGCGCAAAAGTGAGTCTTGTCAGAGGCGTGATCCCTCGTGTGTGTTCTTGTGTCTCTATTTCGCGCGCATTGAGATCCTTGTATTGGTTTGTCGTGCTGCATCTCTAGCCTCGTGTCGAAGATACGATCGTGCAACCGTGGCTGACGGCAGCAAGGTAAGGCCTCCTGTTGATGCTACCAGCCTCCTCTGTGACATGACGCCCGCTTTGCACACATTCCAGAACGTTCTTCTCATCTCATTTGATTTCTGCATCATTGCCGCCATAAGATCGATTCGCACGTTGGTTGTTCCTTTCTGTCGTGACGCAGGCAGCCGATCAGCGTGGTCGCAGTGGAACGGCGTTGACAGGAAAATTGTTTTTGTAGGTACTTCATCGAAGTAGCATTCCTTGAGGCTGGTACCCCCTGCCAGTGATTCCTATGATGTGGTATTGACTGGGGTTATGCTTTGCTTTCGATAGGTGCGAGCTGGCTGGCTCGGAGCGAATTACAACTGGCGCAGAGGACAAGCGATTCAAGGAGGCTCGCTTCATCAATTCGTCGCTGCTTGAGCTGGGGTGGGACCCTGAGAAGTGACCAGTGTTTTGAGAGCAGCCATTCTATGTAGACATTTGAAGTCGTGCCTAATCTCCTTTCGGTTTCATTGCAGGAATGTCATTCACGCGTTGGCTGATGCCAGACAGCCTCATGTTCCATTCCGGAACTCAATATTGACGAGGCTCATGAAGGAGTGTCTCGGCGGTGAAAGCGAGGCCTGCCTTATGGTGAGTACCGGCCACTGGTGCCATCGTCTTATTGTTGCCATGGTTACCACAACTCAAGGTGAACTATAGATTTTGCTGTTGCTGTTGGTTGCAGATTTACATCTCGTCTTTGGAAAAGGACCTCAGAGAAACAAAGTCATCGTTGAATTTCGGTCAGCGGGCTATGAAGGTCACCGAGCAGCCGCCGGCGGCATTAGGGGTCAGCAGACAGCACTATACTTAACTTCATCTTAATGCGGCACTCAGTTAACAGTGGTTTGGTATGGTCTTACAATGTCATGTGGCTCTTCTGCACTATCTCTTTCAACTGACCCTCACTCTCTTTCTCAGATTGACTACAAAGCGCTGTCTGATTTCCTCGACAAGAAGCTTGCTGATCTCGGTAGGAACACGCCAGCAACAGTCAGCCAATCAGAGCCCTGCTTTGTATTTGATCGATCGATGTCTTTTCTTTGTTGATGTTCGTGCTGTTTTGTGCTGCTTTCAGAATCTGCCTATGAAACCGAGCGCAAATCATCGCTCGGGATTCGAGGAGCCTGGGAGCGAAGCCGGACAGGCAGCGGATCGCGCATTCCCGTTTTCAGGAAGAATTCCAACGAGTTCAAAACAGAATCGCCTCAGAGTGAACTCAAGGCAGCCAATGTCAGTCAAACATCGGTACGAGGATGAATCAGGCAATGCCATGTTCTTTATGTGAAAGCATTCGTCTTTGAATGTTCTTCATTGAAAATGATCCGTGCTTGTGTTGTTTAGCGCGAATCGAAGATGCCAAGATCCGTTCGCCGTGGCGCCGGGAAGCAGACCTCACTGCGTCAACGTAAAGGCAGCATCGACGCACAATCGCCTTTGCGGTCAGCTGAGACATCTCCACGACGAAGCACACCAAGCCTTTCAAGTGTAGGCACGACAACGAGATTGAATACTGCCGAATATCATCCACCAGCAGATGAATGCGAACAACAGCAGTCTCAGACACGCAACGATGAAAACTCAATCGGCGACGGTGAAGCGTTGTCGCAACAGAGAACACGACGTGAAGAAGAATCAATTTCACTGTCGAGTGAAAGTGCAGAAAACAAATCGATGGAAGGAGATGTCTTTCCACGTGATCAGATCTCATATAGCCAAGAAGGTATTCCCGTCGAGAAGAGGCTAACCTCGTCCAATTCCCATCCCGATGAAGGGGGAAGCGACCAGATGCACAGTGGTTTTGATATTGGCGAGAAACAACAAAACAGCACGTGTAATGAAGTGGCTACATCCCCTTTGTGTTCAGAAAGTATCGAATCCACGGCAGAAGGCCCGGTGATCTACGATCAAAGACCCTGCGGAGGAACACACCTACGCACGACAACGTCATCAGAATTGGAAGCGAAAGACGAGCAGTCGACATCGACACTGAATTGCGGTGATGTCATTTCCACCGTGGATGAGATCTCTGCTTGTAGCGTTGAAGCGGAGGCAGCGTCAGAGACATCTCACGAAGCATCGAAGCAATATCCTCATTCTACAGCTACCGCAAATGGCGAAGCATATGGAGACAGTTGCATCGAGAGTGACCCAACGCAAACGGACTCATGCCAAATGCCACAGCAGAGCAAGGAAGGAGGCGACAGGATGCAAGTAGTCCCTGAAGAGATTGAAGGCAGGGACATTCCAGATTTGCCGACATCGGAGGTAGTTGATTGCAAGGACCTTGAACATCCTTTGGTAGCTAGACAAGATGCTAGTGACAAAAGCTCAGTCTCCTTTCCATGTCACGGTAGAGATCTAGAAGTGAGACTATCACTCAATACAACTGCATCGCCGCATTCTAGTGGCGAACAGGAGATGGTCACTGCCGCGAAGGAAACATCTCAAAAGACACTCGTAGAACAGACGACCCCTTTTGACGAGTACATTGCGGATGGACGAAGGGCGTCCTGTACAATACAGCAGCAGAATAACCAATTGAACCAGCAAGACACTGCTGACATCAGCACCCCGTCAATCCCATTGGCGTCATCAACTAAACAGAACCGCTCTCCATCAACAAACCTTCCTCGTCTTCTGTCGTCGCGCCATCAATCGCCAGCGAAGAAGATCAGTCACGTAGAACGAGTGCCTCTTTCTGATAGTGGGCCCTCGAATCGGCGGAACGGAGAGCTGGGACCTAGCACGCCAAGCAATAGTGCAGTAGTGACTGGCCCGCCTTTGCAGCTGAGGTCCACCGCCGTTGATGGTAACATCAATGCAGCATCAGATGTAGCAACACCCGCCCGCTGTGTTGTAGCAGAAAGAGAAACGTCGTCCATTCCGAGAGCTGCATCGATGGCCAGCGCAATCGCAAGACAGGAATCCAATGACGAAGCAGCGCGAACAGGTGATCTGGGAACGAGGCTTCCAACCAGACGAAAGAACAACAGCGAGCAAGCTGCCTTTAAGACGAGACTGACCTCTCCTGTTCTTCGCGTCGGAGCGTCGAAGCAGACCGCGTTGCCGAAGGATTCATCGCGAGAAGATGACACTTCCAATGCGATCGTGCTTTCTCTGGACGCACCGCAATCAAAGGATGGTACGACGTCGACTAATAAGATTCCCTTCGATCCCCATGGTGACAGTTCTATCGTCAATGCAATAATTGTTTCTATCGGACTCACTGATGGCTCTGACGCAGGCCCTTTGAGTCCGCAAGAGACAGCATCAGTGCTTGACAATTCGGATGCCATGGTAAAGCACTTGCGATCGGCATCTCCTCCAGAAATGCAAATGACATCCGTCGACCAATCAGTGACCGCTATTAAACAACAAAACAACATGATAGTTAAGGACAATGTAAGTGCTGAAGCAGAAACCGCTGGTCTATTAGATTGCAGACACTCCGATCTTGGCGATGTCCCTTTGCGGAGACGAGATGAAGATGGCGGTCAAGACCAACCCTGTGGACAGCAACCAAGAAGCAATCACTCGGCTAACCGAGATGCTCTGTCTCAGGCGAACGCATCTGCCGCCGAACAGACGAAAGACCTCCAAGTAATCACCACAGCAGAAGAAGAAATGGAAAAGGAGACCCAGGCTGCCTCGTTGCAATGCGGCATGCCGCCGGTGCGCGTGCATCAAGAGGGATCTCAGCTAGAAGACGATTGGTCAGAACTAAACGACGCTCCCTTGACCAAAGAGGGCAGTCACTATGCCAACCGAATCGATGATGCGCAGCCAACAGTCACAACAGCGACGGACTTTGTTGATTCTGGCTTCTTAGTGTCAGGATCGGCAGGCGGCATGCAAATGGAAGAAGCAGTCTCGTGTTTGGAGACTGGAGGAGAGCCATGCCAAAGACAAACTGATCCAACACAACTATCACTTGATGCCGCTGGCCAAGATTATCGTCATGAAGGACACGAGACAGAGGCTACATTGCTACAACACAAACAATCGAATTTATCATCACATGTGATGAATGAAGACCAGCGTGTAAAAGAGAAGAAGCTGGTGAGGGAAAGGCCTGCCGAAAGGAAACCATCTGGAATTCCATCTCTTCTCAAACATCAACAGCGCCTCGGTCAGAAGGAAGAGCACACGGATCCGCTGACCAGCGGCGCTGAGCCTCGTTCTACGTTGGAGAAATCGACGCAAGAAACCCCTTCGCGGTCGTTGCCTAAGGAGCTTGAATGTGGTGATTCGGTTTGGCGCCTGCAGGCCGATCCCAAGAGTAAAGCAGCACCCGACGCAGATAGAATGGCCACAGAAAGGCAAGGTGACGAAAGCAGTGAAGTGATGACCGAGGGCCACGCAGGGAAGACTAAAACATCCCGCGTTGATCAACAGTCTGATTTATCATCTTCCAAAGATAGTGTTCATCAGCAGCAGCCTTGGAAATGTCTCAGGGACGAGCAGTCGACCGTGACCGCAGAAGCAACTGAAGAGCGTTTGCCTCTGAACGAGATAAAGACGCTTTCAATTTGCACTGAGAATAATGATCCTGTTGCTATGGAAACATCGCTCCCAGTCCTTCCCGAGAAGACGTACAAAATGAAACCATACAAATTGCAACGTTTGAGCAGCAGCAGCATTTCAACGATAGAAGACATCAAAGAATCAAACAGACAATACAAGCAACAACAGCAACAATTGAACAGTCAACACGAGTCGACTGGGGGTCAGATCGCATCACCAACAGCAACGCCTGCTACAGATATGAATCACAACCATGCCATTATCAAACCAATTTCCAGCAACAAATCAGAAATCTGCAATGCCGCATTGCAAACGACGTGGAAAACATCGGAGCAGGAAGATTTCCCATCAGCACTTGCATGTGATAATGCTGAGCGACAAGCCAAGAGAAGCATGTGTGTCAGTGAAGCTGATTCCAGATCCTTTGACTCCTGCCAATCAAAAGATTCGAGCATGGTAATCAAACGTCAGGCTTCCTACAACAGTCAAATTGAAGAACTCCAAGGAGCCACGACGAAAGAGAGGCAGCACCAGACCGAGGTGCAGGATGCAACATCTGCTCACAGCACAGACACAGAGGCAGAGCTTCTACAAGCAGTGAATCAAGGCGTCAAGATCAAAGCTGCGCTGACGGCCGTCAAGGCGCAGTACGAGTACCTTCTGAGAGAGCTGGATGACATTCCCGACATGCAACAGGACGCGAAAGAAGAGATGGCAAAGAGCAAAGAGCTACTGACGTCAGCCCTCGATTGTAAGAACGACCTTGAGCGAGAGATTGCCAACGCGAGGCAGCAGCTGGCGGTGGTGAGCAGCGCACGTGACGATGAGTACAGGCGGAGCACCGGCTACCAGAGTGGCAGTGACTGGACAGAGACCAGTAGGGAGCGAGACTCAGACCTCGACTGGAGTGACTCAGATGCCAAACGACGCACGGCAGCGCTCTGGTTGAGTCAGGCCAAGGATGCCGCCCAATTGAACCATGGCAAGAGAGCAAAACACTCCCAAGTCAGCCTCAACCAACGGCGCATCTCAACAGCTTCATCGAACCAAAGCGATGTTGAAAATGGCGAAGCAGGGTCAGATTACCCTTTGCTTGGATCATACGAACGACGACAACAAAGCACCACTGAATCGGATCCTTTTTCAAAGAGATCATCGTCTCCCTCGGATCTGCGCTGGATCGACAGGCGCTCAGGATTGTCAAGACGCAACGCAAGGCGGTCAGAACAGCTGGCTCTTTCAGCCATCGAGAACGCTGAACTCAAGAAAGAGCTACTGCTGACCAAGCTAGAAAAGACACGCCTCGAAGCGGTGCTGTCCAGCCTCATGATGAGAGATTACCCCGTCGATGTCGATCAAATGTCTACAGATCAGCAACGAGGATGGTCACTGTCGTCAATAAGAGGCTTGACATTCCAACGACAGAGCATCCAATCTGCGATCAGTGCCGATGATGTCACGAGTTTAACTGAAGGAACGGTGAGCATCTGTTAAAGCAATTCTCGTGTCATCGTGAGACAATTTAATGTCGAGCTGACTGTTTTTAGTAAATTGTTGATACCGACCACATTTAAGAATTGACAGCGTAAGCCTTTGGCGCTTGAATCACTGGACGTCGTTTAGCGTTAACAAACGGACCTATTTTGCTGATTCGTGTTTTCTTCTCCTGTTCAGCTGAATCGTCGCTCGCCCTTCAAACAGGAAGCAAGACGGAGCAGACGCGGCGTGCACGGTCAGTGATAGTCGATTCAAGAGGAATGGGCTGTGCTTGCGCATGCGTGCCTTAACAATGGCTGCATTGGTTTCATGAGTTTGCTGTTTCATTTCAGATTGCTCCACTCCGATCAGGCAACATCGCCATGAGTTTATCAACACAACAACAGACGAAGAAGAAGCGGCCCTTATGAGCCCACAGCGTGAATCCGTAATTGCCGCATCAAGGTATGCAAGTGTGTCATATCAACTAGGGAACGGTCGCCTTGGCAATCAGCAAAATTAAAGAGTGATAATTCGTGCTTTGTTCCCAGGGTCCAGCGTCAATCCGCCTGCTTCAGCTCGAACAGATGCAGCGGCTACAGCATGACATCCTCGACCTTTTATGACGTGTCTGCTCTCCAGTCCCCTTCTTTCTCACCAATGACATACGACATTGACACTCCGTCAATGTCCAGTCCAAGCTGCATCAGCAGGCAGGAATATGACTGTCCCACTCCCAGCACCCAAGCCAAGGACACCCCTGCCCGCTGCTCGACCAGCGGTGCCAGCATAACTGATTCTGCGTCATTTGCTTCGATTGTCTCGCCTGATAGCCAGGAAGACACGGCTTCAGATCGAGGCAAAAGGGACAACTCGTTGCTCAGGTGCTTGTCGTTCTTGAAAAGGAGATCTCACCGCAGACGAAGCAGACAAATCGAAGAATAAACCACTCCTTTTCCACAAGCAATCATTTCGGCTCTGCCGTCGACCAGCCTCCACTCACTGTATCGAGGTCCCGCTAAAAGCGTTCTGAGTTGCTGCACAATGGTTCTCTCAATTTTAAATTTCGGTGATATTCTGATTAGTGATTAATTGCTTTCTATTCACATAGATCGTTTATTTTTATGTAAGCCAAAGAATGGTACATAGGGACGTCTGTTTCTTGTTGAGTTTGTGGTCGAGAACGAACCGTTTAGCCTCCCTTCCGAGTGACCTCGGACAGGCAGGCGTCTACCATATGCTGTTGTTACCTAATGTGGGCTTCATTTGAGACCATGCAACCAACTTGTTATAGTTCTTACTCGTGATGCAATATTTATCACTATATTTCTAAACTCATCTCGCGAACGAGCCCCATTCTATTTCTAGGTAACAACTACAGCAAAAACTACAATTCAATCTGCTGATGACGCATGTGTTGGCTATTTAACACTGGCATCCGCGCTGGCTGTTCGTTTTATTCGTTGAGCCGAAGGAATAACCTCGTCTTCGTTTCCTTCCGTCGGCTTCTCTTCGGCTGGCTCCGACCAACTTTGCTGCGTCCCAGAACAAAGTAGCGCATACAAAACCAAACAGACGAAATATATGATGAACGTAATCCAGAACACGCAACGCCACTCAGACGGCTTCTGTAAAGACAAACAACACAGCTGCAATCAGCACAGGTCCTCTGCGGGTCACTTGGTTGAGTTCATGGAACTGCACGTGCCGTTTACCTTGTGCCTGGCAATGTGTCCAGTCAGCATCGGACTGAGGAATCCTGGGATTGTGGCAAAGGTGTTGCTGACACCCATAAGTATCCCGGCATACCTTGGTGCTAGATCCAGGTGATTGACAGCGTACCCTGTGGCGTTGAGACCGCTGAAGCCAACGCCAAGAATGAGGAAAGTAATGGCGTCCCTTTGCGTCGAACCGTAGCCCGTTGCAAGGATGAAGATGCCAGCCAACGCGCAACCTGTAAAGAGGAACCCAAGACGACCGTAATAAGGAGACAGCTCACGAAGGAGGAAGCAGATACAACCACCCTCGTGTGTAATGGAGCAGAGTGCCTCTCTCACCTACGCCGTAGAACGAGGCCCTGACTTGTCGAATGGTCATCAGCTTTCTCTTGAGCAGAATGTCTGCTGTGATGCCACCAACTGGCCCGAGGAATGACTTGAAAATATAAGGAGTGGCAGCCACGAAACCCATCTGCAACAACAACAACAACAGCATAGCCTCTCGCCTCTTTCTCGCGACGGGAAAGCCCTTCATCGAGGCTCAAGAATAGATGACGTTACCGTCTTGATGTCCAAATGTTGGATGTCCTTAAGATAGGTGGGCATGGTAGTGAAGAGAGTGTAATAACCCCAGCACGCGCCAAAATGACCGATTGTGATCGCCCACATGGGACGAGAAGTGAAGATGGCAAGCCATGGTAATGTCTCTCGCTGCGACAACAGAACAATTCATTCAGACACGGCGGAGGATTAAAAAAACACGCTTTAAAACAACCCAATGTTACCATGACAACTTACGTTGGGATCGAATGGCTTTCCACCAATGGAGCGCTCGATGAAGACTCGCTCTGACTTGCTGATCGATGGATGGCATCCCGGAGAGTCGTAAGCGACAAATTCCCAGACGAGAAACCAAATAATACCTAAAAATCCTGCAGCGTAATCGAGTTTGAGATTTTTGTAGCAACTTGCAGCAACATGAATTCGATTTCTTTAGAGCATTGTTTTAGAAGAGCCTTACCGAAGAAATAGAAGACGGACGGCCAGCCTCCGTCGAAACCGTATTTGGCCAACATGCCAGTGACGGGAATGGCTACAATGTTCCCCACCGGACAACCTGAAAACAGAACAAGGAGCGACGTCACCTGTAAGCAAAGCACACGTGGACTGCTGCTGATATTCTCTGGCGTGGACTAATACCAACGTGCTTCGCTTGCCTGCTATCGACATGGTGACCAATGTACTGCGCTCCATAGGTGGGGCCCATTTGCCCCAAATGGCGTGGTTGCAAGGAAAGGTCACGCCCTAATGGTAAGAAAGATCAATAAGCTTTGACCCTTGCGGCATTCCAGAACTGCTGCACAACAATTCGAGCGTGCCTAAACGAAATGTCATGTGAGATGTGACATACCAGCGCAAGTCCTTGGAACACGCGTATACCAATGAGCGCGTAGACGCTGTATCGTGTTGCCACGGGCGTCAGGATCGCAAGCAGAGAGGCCATGAAGACACCATAGCCAAACACACGTGTTCCGCCTAGTTTCATCGCTAGGAACGCCCCGGGAACCTGAAGCACCCAATAGCCGTAATAAAAGGCACCGAGAACCACGCCTAAGGAGTGAATAAAACATGGTAAGTGCATTTCAAAACTCATGATTCCAAGGACTCATTCTGTCGGCCCACTGTGATTGACGGCCACCTTGGATTCGTGAATTCCAGTGGAACTCAGCTCCCTGAAACGCAAAGAGGACGCGGATGGTCAGTGCTGTGTCGGCACATCAAAAGTGTCCCAGAATGCAATGAAAACTCACGTGGCGTTGGATGAGGCCACTTTTCAATATGACCGTTTTATTGTTCACCATGGCAACAATGGCGACATTCAAATTGACTCGCATGGCGTAGATGTTTACGAATCCGATGAAGGTCATGAAGAGCAGCAAGTATCGCTTGGGAATGACGGATTGAGGCTCATTGACCGACTTCACCCTGTCTCTCGTCTGCCAGGGAAAGTCTCGCTCTGGCTGCTGCGGTTGCAGGAGATGGTCCTCTGTCTGACATCCTTCCGAGACTGTGGCTATCCTGGGCCTCCTTCTGTTCTTCACTTCGTCATCGTCTGGTGCGGGAAGGTTGGCAGGCACGGACGAAGAACGAGGCTTAACCATTGACGAGTTGCTAACAGTCCCTGACGATCCTGCATCTGCACATGGTTGGTCCCTATCAGGAGTGGATGCAGCACATGGGTCAGGATCAAATGGATCTCCTCCTTCAGTGTCGCTTTCTCGGGACGCATGAGGGTCAGGCTCCATGTCCTAGTGCTTCTAAACTCATCAACTGCGAATAACATGAACTAGCACGCGATTAAGGAAATCCAGTGTCATGGCAACAAATATACCCCCTCTGAGCCACAAGAGCACTTCTCCTATTTTGGTTTGTCAGCTCTCCAGCCTTCTCAGAATGTTTTCCCGTTCTATAGTAAAATGTGTTTCGTAATTCAGTTCCAGTTGGCGTTGGGTGAGTGAACGTCGCAATCCGTCTCTCTCTCTCTCTCTCTCTCTTCCGTTTGCGGTGTGAGTGATTGAAATAGTCGTGATCTCGACCCACGCGCGCTAATCAGTCACAGGTACCCGGATTGTGTGGGGTCGCCATGGCAATTGATTCCGGTGGCCTCGCCTGTTCAATTATCAATATTCTTGTCGCAGTTCGAGGCTGCAGGTCAGTAAGTCTTGATGGATTGATCGACTCATAATTCATGAAACTGTTCATTGATAACCAACGCAATAATCAACCGCACCATACTCCCTCCACCATTACGCTCATTAGTTTAACATGAAATGTCTCCGGCTCCTATTCCCTCATCTACTTCTATTCTTTCGTTATAATTATTTACATCTCTGTCACGCCATGGTCACGCACTTCTCAATCGCTGGAGTGCGTCGAGACGGATGGCGATATTTCCAGCTTCCTTCGTATGGAATGCCTTCTGACCGCCATTGAGAGGCTGCTCAGTCTGCGTCCCATGCGCCTCGTATTGGATAGTTCCCTTGCGGACACGGCGGAGTTGATTCTCTTGCGGGCCATCTTGCGACTGCCGTAGAAGGCGTGCTGCGGTGACAAAAGTACTTGTTTGTAGGTAACGATTTGCTTGGCGATTCGCTCTGCCTGGTTGGACTTCACCAAGACGTCCCTGCCCTTGGAGACCTTGAGGACGACCTCTTCCAGTTCGCGAGACTCATTGTAGTAACCCAGCAGCAAACAGTTCCCGCTGCTATCGCAATATGCAAGCTCATTCCAACGAAACGATTTGGTTGCTCCAATGTCGCATGTTCTGCTGCCAGGGGGAGATTGAAAGAGGGCAATGCCGTCATCAGAGAGACCGATGAAAGAACAAACCTCGTTGGTTTTACTGGTTGCCAATGGATACACAACGTAGCCGTACCAAGGGACAAATCTCAGCTGCGCGAGAAAGATTGAGATGGCGTCGGATCGACAGAGGCCTCCGTGCTGCTTGTAGTAGCGCAAGACCAGCTTCAAGTAGCTTGATTCGGTAATGTTCTGACCTGAATTGAAGAAGGATGGGGCAACGAGATCAAAGTTCTTTGAAGAATGCAAGAAATCCAAACTCTTTGCGGTCTGAAGTTGCCAGTCTCCCATTTCACTCTGGACAATTAATGAATCGAGCATTGCGTGCGTCTCGACCTTGCATGCAAGTTTACCAGACAAGAGGTCCAGTTTGACTTGGCAGCAGAGTAACTGTCGTGCGTTGTCTTCATTCAGAGTGACGTCCGGGTGTTTGGGATAGAATCTGACGCCCAGCTGGTAGGTCCAGCGGCTCCGTTTTCGAAAGACATGCGTAGGCTCAAGCCAGTTCATTCCTCCGTCTATTGCATCACCGCAAAATAGACCAAAATATTGTCTTTCCTCTCTCAAGTTACAATGGTTGAAGACTGCGCTGAGAAGTTTCTGTCCTGTCACATCTTTGCCGTCAAATCCTGTTTGAAAAGACCTGCCATCGAGCAGGACAACAGTAAACTCCATGGCTGTGAGTCTCTTCAACGAAGCTGTAACTTTGTCATTTCGCAAGCGTAAGCTCTTAAGTTTACTGTGACTTCCCAATGGGTCAGAAAAAGACAGCTGCTTGGTTCATCTTGGCACACCGTCTGTCTGTGTTGACATCTAGTTCGCCTTGTTCTCAAATGTGTACACACATATTCAAGAGATTTGAATTATTCATCAGATTGTTCCAGGCTCGATTTGATTGGTTGATAAACTCTCGACACGATCTGATTCGCTGTTTGGCTTCCATTGAACATTGAATGCGTGGAGATTATGGCGGTGTTTTCAGCCTTTGCTCGAACTACTTTGAAAAGTAGTTTCCAATAATTATGATGTACTAGCTCGTTGAAAACGAAACGAGGGGAAACTGTGCGCTAACGGAAAGAATGAGGTGAACAACTCCACAAAACGGTGTCCATCACAGCAACCGTTCGGTTAATGCAACAAATCGCCCTTTACGTTAGACTTGGCGGAGCTGATAAATGTAGGATCTAGCCATTGTAGCTATTACTTGTTGTTAACAATGGAAAATATACTAACAAGGGCAATGATAAACTATTTTTGACAAAACAGGTCAGCCGACGGTGAGGCCAGCCCAGTTACCATTGAACCAACCTGCGAAAGAGATTGTATTCTGAGGCTGTGGTGGACAACTCTTCTCTGGCTTCTTCTTCCTTCGATTTGAAAGGCCCACCGTCCAAGTCTTACTGAGTGGATTGTTATCGCTGCTGTGATTTATGAATAATTGCATTGTTACTGACGTGCAGGTTGATTATTCAAGCCACATGGCCTAGAGCTTCGATCTAATGCTACTCATTCAACCGTCAGAAGTAGTGCTCGAGGAGAACGCCTCTCCGATTCACCTGTTTTAGTGTCACTGTGGTGTTCTAAGTTTGATGCAATGGAGCCGTGTCAGTTTGTTTCCAAGTTCTCAGTTTCGTTCTCGTGGGACTTCGAAGAGGACTGGAGTGTTCGAGACATTCAAGGAGCTGTTTTCAACGTAATTGAGGACGGCGACTCGAGGTAATTCCTTCTTCTCGTTGAAAACATGCAGCCATATTTATTTATTGGCAATTCCTGAGGAATTATTCCTCTGTGTCCAACTGTCCATGCTGATTTTATCATTTGGCAGCCGGCCGCCTGCTTGATTGTGCATTTTGCTGCTAGCATGGTATTACTTTCAATTGGTTAATGTTTTCTAGACCTGTAATGTGTGTAGTTGTCTGCTGGTAGGTGTAAAATGCTAACATGCCAATTTTTCACTTGCTAAATAAGTAATGACTTCCGCATCATTGTCCCCAGGAAAGATTCTGACGCGATCCGAACGTGTTTCAACTTTCAAGTCTCTGTCTGTACAAACGTTTCCTGTAGATGCTCGTTTGTCTGCATTCTACAATGAAGTTGACACAACACACAAACATTTGAACAAACTCGTCATCATTTAACTTTTCTTGAGATTGGTAATAAATTCAGCTACATTCCACCGCAAAGATAGGCACCGGAAATACTGACCATTATTCAGAACTTGCAGCTCAATGCCGATCATGACGTGAACATACTCACCAATCCATGCACAAATAATTATGGCTAACTGTTTGTCAACAAAGCTTCAAACAACGATATTTATTTATTTGTTTTTATTTGGTTGCATGAGGCACAAGACTCCATGTGTGTTGTTCATGATAATTATGCAGCGAATTGGAGTGCTGACATAAATGCTTCACGAAACCACCTAATACAAGCTCAATGATAAGAGCTCATCCAAAGAGATTTATCGAGTCAAAGAGGATGCATGAATAGGTGGATACTAATCATGTATTGATCACACCTCAGACAGACAAATGAGTCATGACAGATGGCACAATGTGGCCTTAGGTTTTATATATAAGCGGAGGGATATGGTGACTAGGCACCAATCCTAACACTCAATCTGCTGGCATATGTCATCATGACCACTGATGCATTATTGTTAGACCTTGAGAAACGTCTGCTAAAGTAAACAAGGCTTTGGCACTGCTAGATTGATTTTGATTGTTCCAGACCAATAGTTGATGTGAAATGGCATTGTAACTGCAAAGTCATGCACACAATGATGGTATCCTCTACGAACATCATGCTTCCAATCGGGCTTCTTTTCAGCTGTTTATTCAGCAGATGCATCCGCCTGATGGCCGACATATAACAAGTGCTGCTGTGAATGATTTGTGACATTCGGTGATGCAACAGAATCAGCTTCTTGAGTTGTAACCTGTATTTAAATCAACCTTGATTTTCATAGGTCTCAGGAGCAGATTGTCTGCAGCTCTGTGCAAAATTCAGGCGTAGGGGTCCTATTGGCACAGCCTCATCCTGAAACTGATGTCATTGCATGTGAGATGCACTTCAAGGCTCACTCTGTCACAACGGAATGCTGCATCACAAAGATTGTCGTCGTCAGTGATGCAAAGAATTTAGAACTGTTTGTCGATGACATGTATGAGAAGACCACGAAGGGTTGCATGCTAACGCTGAAGAAGGGAAAGTAAGTACAGGAGTCATGTGATCATTGTGCCACTTAGAGGTCTGGTTGCACATGATAAGGAGGCTTTAGCTTATGAGATGATTGTGATGATTTTGTTTGTTTGAAATCCAACCAACTGGTGTCTCTCTTTGCTGTCAATGTAGGAAAGCGCCTTTATTCGAGAGTGAGTTTGATCTGTCTTCTCATGTCCAAGGCAATCACAAGATGACAATCAAGGTAATCTTACTCAGAGTGCCTTTGAATGCATGGCGTATAACAGATACAATAAATTACCAATTGAACAAGCAACTCTGCAAGATGTAGCTTTTCTTGTCTATCAGAAGCATCATGTGATGCATTGGTGTCATTGTGAGCAGTTTGTCAAATGGTTACATGTGAAAAATTGAATAGCAGATGGAGCCACCTGCGTATCCGCTTGAGGATTTTCGATCAGACGATGTAGCGTGCTATTTGCCTGCTTTGCATTGCGCGAGTAAAGTGTCCATCATGGCAGCAGGCGGTTTTTATGATCTTACTCAAATGCAACATAATTGCTGAAATTGCATATATTGAAGCATAGCACAGCAATCACCAGTTATTGCTTGTCAATATTAAGATGATATTTAATCCAGTAGAAAAGAGTTAGATTGATTGCAAGCAGCAATGCCACCTTAAGAGTGAAGAGAGCCTAAAGCACGTTACGTGAAGAGGCCTATCCAAGTTGGAAGCTCAAAGGTTTTATGGATTTTGCTACTTGACACAACCACTTGCTTTCACTCACACGCAGCAAAGTGGAACAGACTAACTCAGTGGCGCTCCGGAGGAGATGCCATTTGCCCAATCTAAATATTGTCCATTTGGATTAATTCAAAGCTGTCCTTTGCTGTTGAGATGTTGCTGTATGGTTTGCTACGCACGGTATCATTCCCTGAAGCTTTTTTAGGGGGGGGGGAG
>OFHS01000071.1:29946-41034 GCA_900245855.1 Calvadosia cruxmelitensis | reverse complement strand
ACAGTGAAATTGCACAGTGTCATTGTCAAAGTGGCTCATTGTCCGTCGAACATGCCGCCACTGAATGATAAGGTATGATATGGATTATTCTCGACCTTGACCTGTCCATCCGGTGATGTTCGTGACTCCATTTTCTTACTATTTTCATCTGCCTTTGGCGCAGTCACATTGATGGCTGCCTGCTCGTTGCTACGAGTGATGTTTCCATGGTGATCCCTTTGCGATCGTTCAATTTACAGCGCGTCGACATGGGCAACGTGCGCAAGATGTTGGAAGACATGGGCGTCACGCCGCCGCCTGGAGCCCAGAAAATGATGCAGGAAATCGAAAGGCAGCAGGAAGTACGCGATCTCACTTCTGTTGTGGCCTGAGTGGGTGCCAGCGTGCGATTTCGGATTTTGAACATGAGTCTATTGTCCAGTGAATGGCGCTTCTTGTTATAATCGTGCCACCTTCCCCTTGTGAGTCAAATCGGCTTTTTAGCTGCAACGACGAACGATTGACCATGTCACCTCGTTGTGGTGTGTACTCTAGGCGCAGACGAGGCAGCTTCAGGACATCATGACTTCCGCCGCTGCCAGGGCGTTGCCTCGATCGGGAAAAGTGGATATCGTTCGCTCATCTCAGCTGGACAGCCTTGCCGACGACAATCAGTCTGCTTTAGCCGCAGCTATACTGAACAACGAAGATTGGAAGCGAAGGAGTGCAGGTGGCCTTTCAATAGGATGACGTTGTGTCTTAAACCCGACGACTGATCAGTCGTTGTTGGTCATCGCACTGTGCTGTCTCGTACCAGGCAACTCCAATGACCTCGTTGGGCAAGCGAGGCGGTCAACGGTCAGCGCCGCCTCGAGGCTACAACAGCGCCGTCCGGCATCTATGCCGCCGCCTGGAACGAGGCGTGGTACGCAGGACGACATGGCAGACTTGTTGACGGCGTACTTGCAACGACAACAACAGCATCAGTCGGACAGGCAATCTGATAGCAACGAAACTGTCATCGAGCGAACCGTCGTTCCCGTCGACCCATTCGCACGATCGTCAACGCCAGGCAACAACAGGTAGCCAGCGTTTGAGCACCTCGTCCAGTTGCCATGGCACCGACGCTATTTAACAACTTGCGATTATTTTCTCGTTTAGACTTGGACCTTCTGCTCGTTCCAGCTTCCGTCTGTCTTCTGGCTTTCGCAATGATCTACCTAGCGCCCAGAGCTCTCGACCCAGTTCTCTCAGCTTCAGCGATACCCTCGAGCGTGCTGTTTACCGTGTTTTGAACGAACCCGAGGCCAGTCACGCGCCACCGGCGGCAGAGAGGCTGCCGATCGACAAGAAGAGGTGTGATACGAGTAGTGGCTTCTTCAATTTGTGACGGCCAACCTTAGATGGCCGAGGTGAGGGTTGATGACAAGATATGTGGTGTATCATTGCAGGTGTCAGGAGTGCGGCTGTCCTGGGTGTCTGACGGTGTATGACTCGATCACCACCAATGTGTTTGCCGCAGAGCAGAGGATCATGGGAAAGGTGGACTTGAAAATGCAAGAACTGCTGAGTCACATTGACACGCGATTTGACGCCTTGTACGACGCACTGCTCGCGCGTCAGGAGTACCTCACGTCGATCTTGACGAATGGGATACCCAACCAGAATGCATTTCGGCATCAAGGCAACTGATCGCAGTGAGCGATCGCTGCGCCCAAGCCTCTGCTAGTGGGAGGAGTTATCGCAATAAATCAATGAGATCGTGACGGGGTTTGATGTTCCCGTGGGCCCCTCACAGCGCGGACACAGTTCGATTAAATAGCAAACATATCGTAAGATATCCATTTGTATCATTCGATTGTAATAAACAACAACATTATTGTGTTTGGGTTAAAGTAAATAAATCGATTGTTAACTACAACGTATAACGCTGAACGACAAGCTCTGTTTAAACAGGAAACGGCTGCTAAGCAACCAAATGACGATCGGTCTCACAATCCAATCCTAAAACATTCAAAAAAATTGAACAACGGCCGTCGATAATACGACGAATACAATCCTTAGAATGGACTCCATCTAAGGCACTAATAAAACAGCAGAAAGACCGGAAGTCAGTTGTTCAAGTGCTTGATGCATTGTGGGTTTTGGCCATATGACGATGCATGTTGCCAGACTGCGAGAACTTCCGCTGACAGAACTTACAGGTGAATGGCTTCTCTCCGTTGTGCGTTCGCTTGTGCTTGTAAAGGGTCGATCCATCAGCAAACGACTTGTTGCAAATGGTGCATGAGTAGGGCTTCTCACCTGTGTGAGTGCGCATGTGCGTTTTTAAGGCGTAAGAATGGCCGAAGCGCTTCTGGCACAGGGCACAGTTGTAAGGCCTTTCACCGGTATGCGTGCGCATGTGGATCTCCATGGTGCCCAACTGATTGAACGCCCGCTGACACACACGGCAGTGATAAGGCTTCTCTCCCGTGTGCGTGCGCATGTGATTTCTGAGTGTGAATGCGCGGGCGTATCTCTTGCCGCAGAACGGACATTCGTTGTTGTGGGCACACTTGCGTCTCTCCTTAGTGACAGACAGGTTTCTGTTGTTCTTGGTGGTGGCATCCGTCTGCCACAGTACTGACTTTGTCGTCGACGTCTCATCCCCATGGTGATCAGCCTCGTTCTCCTGCTGCAGTATCTGCAACGCGGCCTCGCCTAGGAACTGCATCGGACTGCTGTCGGCGGGACCTTGTGTTAGCGCGTCGTGGTTCTGCGATCGACGCATTGCCTCTTGACTGACGATGCTCTGGCTGACGGCATCATCAGTCGACCGGCTGCGTCCACTGATACACGGTGATTCCATTTCGTCACATCGCATCGGCGGCAGAGCAGGGTGGCTGCGACACAGTCGCTCCATGCAGTAGTCTGCCGAGGTATCTACTGGCCAGTGGGGATAGGAGTGGACACCGTTGATGGCCATGTGGGACTGCTGCTGTTGCTGCTGCGACTCAGCCCTGATGGATTGAGGGGGCAGTAGAGCTACTGTCATGCCAGGAACGTACACGAAGGGATTGGCCGACGGACGGTAGCAGGCCACGCCGCGGTGGACTGGCGCCAGCTGAGCAGCGGTCGGCATGAGCGACTGCTGTCCAAGGGCATTGCTGAGAGTGACAGGCGTGCGCAGGCCGTCGTCCATCAACCCATATCGTGACAGGGCGTGGCTCAGCGTGAAGGCAGGCAGAGGGTTGTAGGGGACATCGGTCGATGGGTAGCAGGTGCTGGTCATGAAGGCAGGGGCGTATGGATGCCGATAGGAGACTGACCTGTGTCTGGAATCAGAGAACGCCCCTTGAGGCACACCGTCGAAGGGGGACGAAACATGATGGCTGAAGGGTAAGGTGTCTCCAGTGCAGGTCCTTGCCTCCATTGACTGGTGGTGTCGCAGTGGCTGCTGATGTTGAGGCAGAAGATGGGTGGGTGGGCTATGAAGTGACAGCAGCGTCTTGGCCAGGTCCCGTCTAGACTCTGCCACCCTACAAAACGAAACACATTCAAATAATTATATCAGAGCGAGACGGCTTCGAGAGACCAGCAACGCTATCGCACCTTCTCTGGCATATCAATACGGAACAATCTAGTTTCTCGAATAATGTAAGATCGATGATAGGTTGTAAAACTAAACAATTTATTTTTCTCGTTAAATATCGAATCAAGTGTGTGTTCCGAGCCTTCTTCAGGCATTTCAGTCACCTGATCAAGGCCCTGCAGTTGAGTTGGAATAACAGCAGTGTTACAATGTTTGATGGAATAATTATGTTGTGTTATGCAACGCCATGATGTAAAACTAATAGTAAGCGAATGAAGTCATTTGCTGGCATCCATCTTGTGCCCTTCCATGCTGCAGAGTGCAATTCATCGAGTAGACACAAACTTAGCTGATTTCAGAATCGTGGAGATCGTTGGTTGATACAATCAACATTTCTCTCTGTCTCTCCTTGGGACTCACCGAGTGGAAATCGCCGGCACAGAACAAGGAAGGATGACCTCATTCTCTTCAACTGCAGACAGAGCTGCTGCAAAAGACGCACAAACACGCAACGGAGTCAAGGGAAATCCCTAATGGGTGAGCCATTAGCAGATGAAACACATTACGTCGCTCTGAGATGCCGCATACCTGTGGGTGGTGGGAATTGGCATGGTCTTCCTTGCTCTGATGGGGTTGCCGTCGGGTTGATGGAGTTGCTGGTGCACAAACTACCTCGATGCCAGTCCAGTGTTTCACTTTTGACGATTTGATTTTCCATCTCGCAACGGCTTTCGGTGATGTCTTGATGATTTTGCGATCCGTCGGCTTGGTACGCAGGGGCTGTTGAACGTGGCACCTGCATTGTCGTTTCTTGAACAGACCAAAGACTCGCTCTTTTTGCCAGACATAAAACTTTTTATCATCGAAAAAATGATCATAAAGTACAGTAATTCTTTTCGCTAATGCAAAATTCAGAACTATTGATTCATAAGATTGACCAATCAACGATCGGCTTTTCACATCGCTCTGACTTGATTGACGTGCCCTTGGTGTCGTCAGAACCTTGGCTTTTTGCTCGCGCTCGCGGGTGAGCAATGTGGAGCTGTGCACATTCTGTTTTTTAAGCTACATACGACCTTCCTTGCCGAATTGAAACGTCCTAACGCATATTTGTTGGCATACCAATAGGAGCAGCAGATAGTCCTTTGAGAAGCAGACATCACAACTGCGACAATTTAATTACAGAAAATGAAAACGTTGCGTTTTAGCATCTTATTCGCGACAGTGCAAAAGCAGGGAAATGTCCGCAGAGGCATCTAGAATTAAAATGCTTTTCCGAAAAGATTGAGCTCATCCATTTCCAGAACGATTAGCATTCGGCACGTGGCTAGCGAAGCCAGGACACATGTGGCCAGGAAATAAACGACAGAAGGAAACATGATTGTTTTGTCTGGCCATGACTAAGCGATGCGGCAAAACAGAATCCCGACTGCAGAATGATTGGAAATCAAAATAGAACGGACACACAACAGCAAGATGAAAACGAATTCTATCCATTCACATTTTCCTTTCTAATCGAGATATCGCAATCGACAACTGATACCACGCACTTCGTGTCTGTGGGCTAGCTTGGTTAGCACAAACTGCGACTGTGGGACACTTCTAAATCAAAGAACTGGGTGGGCGCACCAAATGGCATTTCCCCTCCTGCAGCATCGGCTCATCAGTCCAGCTGTTGGTCGATCGATTTATAAATAATAAGAGAGACGAATCTCCATGTATAAATATACTACCATTGTCCATTGACAGCTTAGATACTATCAGAATTAAATAAAACCGGCTGCTTCCTTCGTCCAATTTCAGCCATCATAATTATGATGTTGGTTCTACCTTCGAGACGGCACAACACCAAACACCTTAAGGATTCTGGCCACTTGCAATTGTTCGTCTGTTGACAAATTGCTGACGGCCTCAGCATGAAACTCGAACCGATTGAATACGAGATTGTGAAACGTCCTATTGCGGACACGAGGGAAGGAGGCTAGCAAGGTTGACCAATCAGGCTGCGCGGTCGTCAAAATGTCCTGATCAAACGAATAGTCGCCCAAGATCTGCGATTCTGCGATCGGATCGAATTGAAGCGGATGAGCATGATCGTAATTCTCAGTTGATCGACGTTCTAAGGAGACGGCGTTAACCATTAACGGTCGTAGGATCGCCTCTTCAATCGCCACCTGCGGGGCAGAAGGGAGATGGCGCACACAATCAGTCAACGAGCCAGGCGATCTATAGCCACCAGGAAATGTTTTCGAGCAACAACATCAGCGACGATCACTATAGCAACAGATTCAACGTTAACTTACCGAGTTGGCAACCAGAAATTTGAACAAGAAAACGGACGATTCAAATCCTGTAAAGATCAGACCAATGAAGGCTGTTAGACGCAAGAGAAAAGCAGACCATTCAAACTCAACATGCGCACTCTCTGCACTCGCCTGGTCCTTCCGTTTCCAAGGATTTGCCTAAAATATCGTAGCGAATCGACGGCACTCTCTCCTCGGATCCTTTGTTTTTCGCTGAGCTGTAACCAAAAGCCAAACAGATTCAAAGAACGGACTGACGACAATCGAAGCATCACAAATGCACTGTTGACGCCACTTGCCTCTGCGCGCATGCGTTGCAGATAGCATCGATTCTCTCCGTTAGCCGTGCGTGGTTCTTCTTCATGTATGAGCACATCTCCATAGGGATGTCGGGGTTGCTGGCCACGTCGACCTCTTGGCTGTGCAGCACGTGCCAAAGGAGGTCAGCGAAGGATTCCATCGTATCTACGGTCTGTTGCGTCAAATCGAATGGCACGATCGATCGTAGGTTGTCACGTGCAGACAGCCAGTTGTCCAGGAGAATCGCAAGGATCTAAAACAGGACAACAACAACAACAACAGTGACGAGCTTCGGACTCATCTTGAAGCAATGATGTCGACAATATCTGCATTTTAATCGGAGGCATCAGCAATCAGGCGACGACCAACCTGCAAGCCAATCGACTTTTTCCTGAGGCCTGCAGACACTGCGGTGCTACCATCGTAAAGAGCTGGGATGCAAAAGAAAACAGAAATGCCATGCAAGCGAGAAGAAACGAAAGGCGAGCGATGCTGCTGCTGTGGCAGACTATTGGTAACTTACCATCGAGGCGCTGGAAAAATCTCATAATGCTATCTGGGATAACCAACAATGCCTTCTGCAGTTGATCCAAGGTCTCTTGAAGGCAAGCGTAAAGCAGCTCATGGGGGCCTGCGGGAAGGCAGAGAAAACAACATCACACAAACATCCCAAGCAACACAGGACTGTGCGCCATGTGGTAGTATAACATGCCGTCTTATTGGTCGACAGGATAAAGGGGCGTGTCACTTACCAAGAACTGGTGTCTCGCAAGCTCGGGAAGAAGCCGAGACGGGGCATCCGCAGGGCAAGGTGGTGAGGGTAGAGAAGACGAACGAAGGTATGGCTTTGACGCGGTCGCCTTCGCAGAGTCGCTCCACCGGACGACGAAGGACACTGCAAAGCCACAACACACGCACGATGAACATCACCGCAGAGCAGCAACAGAAGAAGCACGGAGATTGTCCACTCATACGAGGCACAGTACCGGTAAACGAGGCTGTTCAATTTGGCTGCAATGAACTTTAACCAGTATGGAAGCTGCAATGGACGATAATGGGTGACGATTGGAAACATCAAAGTACTCAGCGAAACCAAGTCACAGAAACTAGCTTGGGTTACCTTCACAACGTGTGCCTGGTGACGAGTCCAATTGGCAACCACAGAACACGAGTCGGAGTTCCTGTGGGAAGCAAAGCAACACGACCTCAAAGACGAATTCAATCAAAGGAGGAGGAGAAAGGTGAAGCCACGAACATTGCTACGGTCGATGGTCACTCACTGTTTGAACATGTGAACGAGGTAGCAGGAGAGGGAATCTTGAAGTTCTGCGCATACGTACAGGACGTCGCAGACAGCCAGATCAAAGGCCGCCTTGCTGAAAGGGGCGATGGCATTGTGGGTGGCAGTGAAATGCCAACTGAGTTGCACGTCAACCAACGGAGACTCAAGGGACGAGACGAGCACACGAAGGCGCGATTCTGCTGACGAAAATCAAGCCATTCAATAACAACAACAGCAACAATCTCCATTGCAACACGGCGATGGCTTCAGACAAATGACCTTGCAGTGAAGAGATGGCGATAGGAAGAGCAGCGCCATGACGGGCAAAGGCCTGGAGAGGGAGATAAGGCGGAGTCATGACAGCATCCGCACTGCAGTATGTTGTTGAAACGAACAAGAATGATTTAATTCATCTAATGATCTTTCGTCTAACAGTCAACGAACCTCGAGGATCATGCCCCAGGAAGGCGTTGATTTGCAGCAGATCAACTTGACGAGCACGTAGATCGACTCCATGCCAGCCAACTCCTCAAACCTGCGAAAGGAAATACGATCAGCGCTCACGCAAACCCATGTGATCACAGCATAATAAAGAGAGGTAAAGGGACTGTACGGCTCACCGTCTGTCTGTTGACGAGATGACGGGTGACACCAGGGACAACCATTCGACGCGGCCAGACGCCTGGTGAAGAACCGACCCGTCCTTGCTCATTGCATTTTCAACGTAGTCGGCCAGCATACCCAGCGGCGCGGTGACAAAGGTCTGGATAAGAGATCACCATCACACTATCAAACGCCCGTGGTATGGCCAACGGCAACAACGCTGCGATTGTGAATGTGATAGCTTACCATGTACGACAATAGCGTAGAACACCAGGAGCAGCACTGACCAATTACAGAGGACGAATCAGGACACACGATGTCATCAGGTGATTGACAGACGTACCACAAAAGCCAATGAGCCACGTGCAAAATAACCATGACGTCAGCCCTGGAATCATACGCACATTACATTACCAGGAAATAGCGTGGCTACTTGGCCAGGCCGTTGACATGACGACGGGCTGTTTCCACATACCGATATTGGTCGATTCTCCTGTAGGAGGGTGTGACTTTGGCGTATCGACCAACGAAGATCTTGAGGCTTTCGTTGAGCAGGGACAGGACGACCTCACGCGACGCGTCATGCGCCAATTCTACGCGAGTGTCATGGACGACGGAACGCATAAAGAAATTCCACATCTCCACCGGATACGAGCAGCGCTCGCCCTGGGCGATATACGAGTTGTCATGACTACACGAACCAGAGTACACAAGTGTATAGGGACGACATGGCATAGCACCATAGTTACCTCATAAAAAGGTTTGTTGCTCGCCCAGTCAAAAGAAAGAACATCGTGGAGTATGACAGTGGTGAGCGTCTTCAGATGATGAGAGATAATGATGAGAAGGCAGTTCTCGCGAAGTGCATTGAAGGAGGGAATGAGACGAGAGAAAGGACGTCTGTCAAAATAACGACACGCCAACAAACGTCAACAACACACAACAACGACACGCCATCCCTTCATAATCGATACCCTTCGGACATACGTTTTGGCCTCGCCAATTTTGTCGACGTAGACAGCAAGTTGTGAGCAGGCGTAAGCGCACGTGTTGACCAAATGGTACATAGATTGGATGCTGCCAGACTGAGGAAAGCGGTCAACAGCCTGCGGCAAGAACAGCAAATCAGTCATTGGCCAGCAAAAGCAGCCCGTATCATTCGATAGATAGACGATTGAATTGCACTCGTCATATTGATCTATTGATCTTTATTGATCTGATGATGGCTACATCGCATGCTACCCATTTTAGGCATAACGTGAGATGGTGGTGTCGTCATCAGTCGTGACCACGTGATCAGCCAAACCCACCTGCGAGAGATGCGCGTGAAATTCCCTGACGCAGCATGGTATGACCTCGATCAAGGCATTGCGCAGCTCATCGAAAACATCCAGGCCGCAGCCGACGGCCAACTGAAGGTGCTCACCAAGCATTGTAAACAACTTGGCACCGCACTGCAACAACAGACAGATCAGTCACCATGGCAACACACCTGTCGAGGCAACACAGAGAAATGCATTGATGCCCCAGAAAATCTTACCGTGATAATTTTTGGGGGATATTCCAAGTTTTGGTTGAATCGCAATTCCTCTGTCAAAGATCCATCATGAGAACAGTCAAAGGTCGGCCTGGCGTCATTGCAACCAAAGCGTGCGGCGCATATCATTCGTGGTCACTCACCGACGACTTCGACGGGCGCTTGGACGATGCCGTTGGCATGGTACTGTAGGTCGTCGTGGATGTACTGCAGTGACTTGTTGAATATGAAGGCCAGTAGCCCCTTAGACAATGCAGCCACAGTCTTATTCATGGCCTCGTGCCACGCCCTGTCCTCCTCCAATCGAAGCGACTCTGCGGCAAAACAATTCAACGGTGAAGCTGCGGTCAACAGCGAATGGAAAGGCTTTCTGAGAAGTGCGCATCCACACACACACATATTCCTTATGATACGAACCCAATGTGGCTTGTGACGTGTCTGCGCCTGCATCTCGTACAATGTCTGATAATTTAGAATCACGTTGCTTGTGGGTCTCGTTCATCGTCTGTTGATTGCCTAGCAACACAGAAGATCGACGACAGCGCTAAGCAATCCAAAGGTTTTAGTAATCAGATTTACAACATAGAGCCAAACACACGGCATGACTAGATGACGAACCTTCACAAACATTGGTCGCCATAGCAACACATGCCAAGAACTGCTTGACTTGGCGCTGCAGGTGACGTTGCCATTCCATACATGCACCGACGATCTTGGCAACGAGATCGAGTTCAACCTCATTCAATTCACCCGCCACATAGTACTCTGCCGGAATTGCATCATGGTTAAACTTGTTCGCTTCCGTTGCAGATGAAAGCTGGACCAGGGACGTGGAGTTGGCCCTGGGACTAGCGGCGAGGCTCACGGCATTCTCGGCACTTTCAAATATCCGTGCGGTATAAACCCGTCTCATGAATAGGAAGAGATCAGAGACAGTGGTCTGAGGGCAGAAGTCCTTGTAGTTCAAGACATTGAAGTCTTCGCTGGACATTCGAGTGATGAGAGACATCAGATTGAGAAAACCATCCACCGCAGCTGCGTTCTTAGCTTGATTTTGGTCAGACCAAGCTACGGATGTTCGGCTATTTCTCAAACCCTGCTCTTGCTTGGTAATATTATCCTGACGCAGTCCAGCGTAAACTTCAAGGACATCCTTCCATGGGTACAGCAGATTCAAGCATTCAACCAGTTGCAGGCGTTTCGACAGCACCATAGCATTAGTCTGTTGGCAGGCTGGCTGGTAAGACGGAGTGAGGTCACGCAGCTTGCTTGTGATGCCGCATTTGATCGTGCGGCGGATTCTTTCCCATAGCAACGAAGTACATTCTTCCTCGTCGTCTTGGATACAATTCAGAGACGCGTGCGATTCTTGAACAATTTTTGATTCCGAAACCAGCGCAGGCAACGAAACACGATTGTCATTTAAAAACTTCATAAAATCTTGCAGGATGAATTCCTCCATGCCGGGGTTTCTTTCCGCTGCTTGAACCTAGAATAATGACAGAAACAC
>OFHS01000071.1:16636-29914 GCA_900245855.1 Calvadosia cruxmelitensis | reverse complement strand
ATTCAAAGCTGCAAGTTGGAATCGGTGGTGGTAGTAATGCTTTGAAAATTTCATATTGTACAGTTTGAAATCCGCTCATTCTTGGATTTGCGAATTTGCGGAATAAGCGACAGAGAAAACATCTCTACACTTACACTTATAAACTGATTTTCGATATTGCAGATACCTTTCAAATCACCGAACAATTAGTATTCTTGTAACTGTCAAAATAAATCATGTGGAGCCGAAATAATTATAAAGAGAGTTCAACCTAAATCTCCCAGAAAATCTATTTTCAAGTGCTGGCCAAATACTTTGCAGGGTAGGCTAAAAATAACTATAAACATCCACTGAAAATTGAGAAACAAAATTAATGTTTTGTTAATTAAATCAGGATTCATTTGAAAACTTGACGAAATCAGGTGAAAACGTTGCATGCAAAAAGAATCAAATTTGGAACAAAATTAGAAGTCACGAACTGGGCTTGAAGTTGTGCTCTTCTGGGTCGTTTTTCTCACAATTGAGTTGGGTTTGTAGAATCAAACTTATGACGCAATTTTTCAGCGTAATCTGAATGTGTGTATCTTCATCTTGTTAGATAGAGAAATAAATTTCCTTTCAAATGTGCTCAATCATAGCTTGGACTTCATGCGGACACGACAAAGAGCCATTGACAGAAGGAGCTATAAAAAGTGAGCATGATTTTGGTGCGTCTTGTCGTGTGACTTCTGTAAGCTGATGTGGATATATAGCACTACGTCAAAATCTTTTGCGACACCCTAATAACAAATCAGGGTAGATCAAATTCTCAGGGATCTGGGACATGCTCCCCCGGGAAATTTTTTGAAATATTCTCCCTTCATAAACGTCTCTGAGTGAATTTCTATGGTGATATGCAGGGGTGCACGGAGTGTAACTTATTCTGGATTTCACGAGGTTGATTTACAAATCCATTGTTTGCCCATAAATCCAGTGCGACTCCAGTCAAATTTCTGCGAACTGAACTCAAAAGCAAATCATTTGAAGAAAAGCGGCTTTACTGTGGGGTTGCTATTTCAATTTTCTACACGCAATATTTGAAAAGGGCTTGTTTGTTATAACCAGGGAATAGGTGCAAAAAGACTTTTCATCGTTTGTACTAAATATGCTTACAAGATTTTTAGGAAGTGAAGGGACGGCGTTCCCCCAAAACAAAATAGTGAGCGGACGGTGTTCCCCCCGCATTCCCCCTTCAAATCATCACTGGGTGGTTTTGTGTTATGCACACAGAGTAATGTGTCGGTCTCCATTTCAAGATTTCCCGTTGTGGTTCAATTTCTGATTGACAGCTTTTCATGGCAACATATCTTCAAGGCAGCTCTCGGTTTGGGAGTATTGACCTTGGGGTGAGCCATTTATCTTGCAATTTGGCAGAAACATTATTTGACAATTCAAGAGCTCTAAAGGTGCATTGAATTAAGTTTCGTTTTTCAGGCAACGTTTTTACCCTGTTTCACAACATTTAGCAAGAATCCTGCTGAGTCGCAGTGGATCTGACGAACCGTCTTACTCCCGCGACTAGGGTCACTCGCCACAGTCACCCACATGCATACAGCATCATGGGACACGGACCTGCTTACCAACAACAGTCGTTCTTTCCAAGGACGTCACGGGAATGGAACGCCCTGCCATGCACTGTTGTCGAAGCGGCCACACTGGACACTTTCAGAGCCCGCCTGTCATCACTTTCTGAACACTTTTACTCTTGAAGCCAAAGTTCAAATTTGTTTTTTACAGTATGTAGTTTAAAATCACATCGATCAGATGAACCTTTTTTTTAAGTCTAATTATAAGCATTTTAAGTAGATTAGTGATACAAGTAAATACATTTATTGTATAAATAACTGTATATATAAATATTTTAAGCTTACCCATCAATTTCACTATTATTTATCACTTAAGTATCGTGTTTATTTGTATTTATTATTCATATTGGCGTAGCCCTCGAAATCGAGGTTGCCAATTATTCTGGAAGAAGAAGAAGAACTTCTGTCAACAGTGTATATTTAAAAACCTGTAGTTATGTGGGATTAAACTGGCTTGCATTTTTGACGGAACAGTCAATTTCAATCATGTTGGCATTTTAAATGTTCTTTGCAGCCAACGTGCTGGCGTACAATGGCAGATAGTCAATCACAAAATCTAGCAAATGACGAACAAGCTTTCCATGCAGGAGGAAGGGTGGAGGGCTTAGCAAACGTCATTTGTTCTTTGTCGACCACATAGATATTTGAGAACATAGTGATCTTGAGCAGCCGCGCAGTCAGGATTCGTTCCCATCAGGAAACACAATGGAGAATTGGAGATGTAAGTAGGTTAGCCAGGATGTGAATGCTACATACCACATTATTCAAGAAGCAGTTTAATGCCAACGTGTTCGTTTCGCAATTTTCATCGTGTTGTGGCGAGGAACGAGCTTCGGATGCAATAACGGCCAACCTGTAAGTCAAACATGAGCCTTGTTAAGAGAGAGAGAGGGAGATTATCCGCCATCATGCGCTATAACCATTATCACAAGGATGCAGATGGGTGACACGGCCTCAATGACACCAACCAATAATTCCGTATTTCTATCGTAATTATTAATAGCGCAGATTGCGATGCTGCGCCACATAAGATCAATTCACTAACAAAAGATACAACAAAAGCAAAAAGATTCAACTGCCGGCGTAAAGAAACGGCAGCTGACTTGAAATAAAAACAACGCATCTAGGCCTAGCCGAAGTAACCATTTTTCTTGCGAATTTCCAGCGCAGATGACCGATTGACTGCAGGAAAGTAACAGAGCCACTTACTGATTGTTGAGACCCTGCACATGCTTATCGATGTCAGTAATAACAGAATCCAAACATTTAGAATCAAGAACACTGACATCTTCGGCACAAAAAGCCAGGTCTTGTAAGAACAAGTCACACTCCGTGATGTCCATTTTGGCTACGACTCAGCGAAGCGAACACCGCTCCTTTCTCATGTTCACAGCAGTCGCAGCGCCGTATAAAGTATGAACGATAGCCGGTATAGCGTTATAAACAGATCAACAGCCGACGTATCAGTCTGTTTGACCGGCAAGCTGGATGCCTCCATTTATACATCGACCACCCTGGCGGCAAACGACACTGAAGCCATCGATCGCACAAACACAACATCACCGCTCTGTTCTTCTCGTAATGAGATAGCCTCGACTTGAACAACAACAAATCGTCATGCCAACCACTATATTGCATAACATCTATTCTTCTAGACAACTTGCATTTGTGGATCAGAAGTGGCAATCGCAGTGCTTCGTGCAAGATGCCTAATGTACGCACTTTGTTATCTCTGAAGCATAATGGCTGTGTAGAGAAACCATAACAGCAACAGGTTGAAATCAGAGTAGAAGCCGCAAGAACCTATTCGCGAATACCACTGCACATGTTGCTGTAATGAATAACCAGGAGGCAATATTTGGCAATCAAGGGGACTACCGAGCGATCGTCCGGGCCAGTACAACATCAGCAGCACCTTACTAGCCTCCTTGGATGACATTTGTGGGATTGCATTCCCCCTGGAAGTGATAATTGTCCTTAGTAAAACACTTTCATAACAACAGAATGACGAATAGAATGACTACAAGTAATAAGACATCACGCTGGATTCATTATTGCTTTCAATTATGCACACATATCAACAGACCAGCGGCGTTTTTCATCTCGAAATTAGTGCATTTGTATTACATAAGACGAAATTTAGCTCGAACTAGCTAATCGGGTAGAAAATTAACTAATCTCAAACTATAATCTAACGAAGAATAGTAATGGCAGTTCGCTCTATCCTTAGCATAAGATATCATAGGTCTGAGGAGTACTAAATGAATGTTTGCATGACTTGAGATTGCTGTTCATCTCATCTAATGAGATCTGTTGAAAGAAGAGAGAAGCTGACCTGATGAATTCAAAGTTGACGATTTGCTGGAATTTCGACAAATAATGCATATCTAATCTGCTTCCGTTCTATTCAAGGAAATTAATGTAAGAATTAAGATTAAGTAAGAACAAAGTGGGAAATCGTCCGAAAATACGGACTGAAATCGTCAACGAGTATTGCTAAATTTTGCACAACTCAGAAATGACAACTAGAAACCCGAAGAAGAATTGATCAACAGATACCCACGTGTGGTTGTCTTTAGCCTAGAACACCTCCTGTACCCGACTAAGTTATTGCGCAACGATCAGTTTTGCATCGTTTGGCGCCGGCACCACTAGTAGCGATGAAGGCGTTGTTATGGGCTGCTTCTAGCACAGTCACGGCTGCGCGAAAGATTTAAGAGAATCAAATACAGGCTCAACATAAAAGATATATAATTACAGTATTACTATATTATATTGAAGCAATTTGGCCTCTTAATTTTATGGCATCTTGAGTTTGAATTTGAGTTTTTTGTTTGTAAAAAATATTTAAGTATAATTAACAGGCAAGCACAGGAAATTAATAATACTTACACTAGACGTGCAGCCTAATAACATTTGCAAAACTTAGATAAATTAATGTCATATAAACGACGCTTAAACAAATACAAAGATCCCGCGGTAACTACGTCATCAGGTAGAAAGTTCCATATTGGAATTATACGATAGCAGAATGAGTTTAATAAAGAATTATTTACAGGAATAGATTGCGACTTCAGCTTTAAAGAGTTGCCACGAATTGAATATTTGGATTCTTAGATGGAAAAGAGATCTTTTAGTTCAACGTCCAGAATACCATGCATCATTTTAAAAACCGTACATACGTCGAACTTAACACGGCGAACTTATGCTGCATATTGTTGTTATAAACATTTTAATCAGCTCCTTGAAATGATCTGATTGCTTTCAGGATGATGATGATGATGATGATGATGATGATGGTGGTATAATTATGCACACCGGAGGCCTACCCGCGCGCATCTATAGTCAAGCGGACTCATCAGCTGCTCGTTAGGGGCTCATTGGACCAGAACTACTTCTACACATTTGCAGCAAATACCCTTTTACGTCCTCCCTCGCGACGCATGACATATTTCATCTTTGTACTCAGGAGTGTGTCATACGTCTGCTGTTTGTGGGTCACACGCCCAATATACCAGGGTTTGTTTAGCGGGTGAATTAAGTAGTCTTCTGTTCACTTGTGCAATGTATTGATAAACATTCCCTCAAACTCCATCATCGTTGATTCGCGTAACTATAGCTCGGTGTCTCGTGGCTGGTGGCTGCGGCGCTTAGCATGATCAAGCGGGTTGTGCAGGTGGCGAGAAACGTGGCCTTTTGTTCGCATGACAGTAGATGACAGCAGCGAATGTGTGTCTTCATTTTACACAATCAAATGGAGATAGTTGTTTTATGGCAAACAGGCTTGTACTGTTGACGCTGCGACCGGCTTTCGACAGACCTGCGACAATTAACCCACCTTTTAAGAAGTCCATTAATTCCCGTCTGAGCATTGATAATTAGGGGTTTCAAAATCGCCTGACAACGTCGATATTCGCCAATTACCAACCATGACGCAATCAATTCTGGAAATGCTATTACTTCTAACTAACATCTGTAGCAGGCGGAGCACCCGGCTGAGCCTGTGAGATCGCCTCTACCGTAATGCCGTATTAAACGAACTGAGCCTGCTTGAATGGAGTATCCATTTGGATTTGAAATCTCATCCTGTTATTGGAAATACGTCTCCACAATTCAAATTCGATGTAAAATACTGCAGTTTTGAATGAGAACGGCGCAAACTGAGCCATTCCTTTGCACAGCGATCAATAAGGTCAAAGACAAATGGCCGGCAGGAGAAACGAATCCTCATTATGGCAAGACAACGTAACGGACGCTTGACCGGAAGCAATCCTAGACGTAAACACATAAGAACTGTTTTTTATTTACAACACAAAGTAGCAGTAGGAAAATCCAACCAGATTAATTCTTTGTGGCCATGGTGATGATGATTGAATGTTCGCTTTCCGAAATCACGGCCGTTGAGATTCAACTACAATGAGCAACGATTGATCGTATCATGAAAAAGTTTGGTTATCATGACTGAGATCTTTTTTCATTTTGTTCTAAACTGTTCACCGCAGAGCCGATGGAATTCATAGCGGCGGAGATTCATACGACTGTTCACAACCCAAAGTACAAAAGGCAGCCAACCTAGTCACTGTCGTTGTGGGGCAAAATCACCAAGGGTGCGTCAGGCTGTGCTTTTCAAGGTCAGTCGATTGCTCCTTGGGGACAGAGGATCGCCGCCTCGTGGGGCTGGAGCAAATAAAGAGTGATTTGACGGCAGAAGGCGCGCTAACTGTTCGTTACAAACTCAAAGGCGACGGCTGTGATTGACAGTCAGTCGTTGAACGTACAAAGGCTATTGGTTGACGCTGGCATTGCTTATTCATCGCAGGACAATAAGCATGGTCCAAGTCATGAATAAACTGTCACGCCTCCATCGTGACGATAAAGGCATGATGAAAATAGCATCGAGTGACTGAACGTCAATTGAGCTCATAGCATTCTGATGTTGCCGCGCAGCAGACAAGAGGGTCGACACGCGTGAGAAACAGAAAGAGCGCGATCGTGCTTTTCAAAACTGGAGTCGTAAGAAGAGACAACTGCACACAACACGCCCGCGAACAAACAGGAGGGCAGCAAGGCCTGAGACACCACAGAGACAATCATGTCCATCAGCGAGGTTCTCTTTCAGAATTTGATGCCAAAGAATTTTCTAGACTCATCAGATGATGAAACGGAGGCATGGACGACCAGCTCAGGGAGCAGCAATCAGTCCGCAGAATCTGGAGACGTCTTACCCCAGACGACCAGCAAGGGACAGCCAAATTTCCACGTGTTCGAGGATTACTTTGGTTTGTCCAATTTGCTGCAAAACGTGAGGATTTCAGAGGACAATCCTTTTCTGTATTCGGGTCATTCCAAGCACGATGTGTTCTACCGCAGCCGCAATCGTCGAATGAGCTGGGAGAGCGACACAAGTGACCCTAATGCAGTGATTTCTCCAACTCTTGAAGCAGCGCCGTACAGCTACTCTGGTCTGATCGGAGACTACAACCAAGTGCCACTGCAGACACCTTCAGATTCTACTCGTCATCATCATCAGCAGCAACAGCAGTACGATTGCGGTTTCAAGCAGCTTCCTCCGCCTAGCATGCGTCTAAGCAAAGCCATGCGGGATCAAATTATTAACGGCTCATATCAACAGTACCCGACGACGTCGCACGGCCACCAACAGCAACAACAATTTATGAGCCGCAGAGATGATCAAAAACTACTTCACCAACAAGTGATGTCTGGCCAGCAACAGCACCGGTCCCACACATCGCAGATCGGCGGCAACCAAGTATCACCGCTTGGCGGAGTGGCTGTGAATGGCAATGGGGGTGTATCTTCGATGCACTCGAGAGCCATGCAACCGCAACAGCAACAGGTGTGTGTCTTTTGCCGCAACAACGGTGAAAGCGAAGCCGTCTACTCAAGCCACGTGCTCAAGGACGCCGAGGGCAGAACAGCATGCCCAATTCTACGCGCTTACACTTGTCCGATTTGCAAGGCGAATGGCGACAATTCGCACACTATTAAATACTGTCCGCTCAACCAGCACAGCAACAACAATGGCAACAGAAACAACAGCACGAGCGGCAACCTGACCGGCATGCAGATGCCTCCACCCCAGTCGCACGCTGGCCTGTCTCAACAGCAAGCAATCCCCTCGCACATGACGACCAGCAGCAGTGTCCCTGGCTCATGCAACAACACTGCACCGCTCCTTAGGAACAACGTTGCCCCTGTTAATCGAGTCGTCAGACCACCGTTCTCGTCTGCTATGGCTCAGAGAATGAAGCCACGATGATAATACGGTAAGCGGAGCCTTCAGTATCAGTCGAGCGTGTGTGAGTGTACAATTTTGCGTTTGTTGCATTTTATTGCTGAGTTTTCGCTTTACTGGCAGCGCGTGCAATGTATCAGATGGGGTTATGAGAATTCCAATGATAGGACAACTGACCACAAAAACTATGATAAGAGCATTTCCATTGGGATTGCCTGTACACAAGAGGATCTCAAGCAGCTGCCAGCCCCCTTCGCTCCCAAGAGATATATATTTTTCTTCATTTATAAAAGGCGCGCTATTTCCCGCTCTTCAAAGTGTGGTAACATTGGCGGTTGCCAGGACGCCATGTATCGGCGCATTTTTACGTTGTTCAGTTCAATTTTAATCTTCTCGGTGACCGCATTGCTTTGATTATCCTGTTTGAGGCTTACGTCAATATCCTCAGAGAACTGTTTGTGGAAATTTGCGTCTCCCGTGGTTACATCCCTTCTGTTTGAGTTTGCATTTTAAAACTCTCGTGGCGGCCAAACACAGGAAGCTAAACGGGGGCAACCTGCTTGTTCCTTTCGCCAAAGGCCTTAGCGGACAATCACGACTACTGCCAGACTTGCACCTGTGCGTCTTTTGTATCTAGCGCAGACATGGCGACTGTGCCATGGACGATCACCAACTGCTGTGTCTTATCAAGTAGTTTAATGCGCATAGATTGCGATGATGCGATGCGAATGGTGCAGGCTAATCCCCGCGAGGTCTTCGCGCCGATGCACAGGCAACAATGCCCTTGATGCGTTGGTAATTTCCCGTAGTAAATTGCCCTCCTCCGTTAACCTAATTTCAATGGGTTAAGCGTCATGTCCATTTGTTTCGCCTCATTAACATGTGCCAGTGCTCTGTGATGACTGCCCTGATTGTTTATCGTCGCCTTCTGCACAAACTATTTCGAAGTAGAGATGACTCCTTTATTGTCTGTCGTTTGTTCAGTTGGCACTAATCTAATTCCTGTGCTTTTGTGTCGTCTGGCGAGGACTTGTTTCGTTCTCTCAATGGCTCATCAAAAGGCTCGTCCGGTGCAGAAGCACCTTTTTGCAACCTACCTAACCCGGCCCCTTGTTTGTTATCCAAACATTGGCGAGTTGTTTTTTGCCACGCATTTCCTCCCCCTAACAAACCCCTTTGCGTTGTGTTCATTAAGAGGGAGTTGTTTGTCCGTTGCTTTTTGTTACTCATTGTAACATCAATGCCAGCAGCGTCTGAAGGACTGTCAACTTCAGCCGTGGGAACATGGTCGCTCTATAATTGATCACGTCATTCAATTATATTTCCATTTTGTGTTTTCACTTCAGATGGGCTCACGACGACAGCGGAGACATGCGATGAGTTTCAGGGTCCGCTTTCGCCGTCCGTTTAATCTTCAGATTTTATTTTATTCAATTTTCGATTGAGGGCGTATCGCACAATCGCCCGTAGATTATTCAGTTGGTGTTGATTTTGATCAAAACCACTTTCATTGGTTGTTATCGACGTCAAATGGTTAATTATCAATAAAGCTCCAGGAGAATATTACTAATTTTCCTAAAATAATGTAAACTTATTCAGATGCTATCCACATATCCTGTAATTTTAAAAGCCCATTTTCCTATGCATGGCAGTTTGTTGAATTTTAAGGCCGCCAAGGGCGTGAATGTTAAAAGGCAAATGAAATTGTTCAACAAGCAACTTGAATTCCACGTGCAAAATAACAATTCGGTTAGTTTAATTAAGTTGAAGATTGTAGCGAAGTAGATGACGTTCGCAATTATTTTATTTATAGAGCTAATTAACAGTTTGAACTATTATGAGTTGGTTGCTACTCAAGCGTTGGGATTCGGTCAATTCGTGTAGCTCGTGGCTGAGAATGCATCGTACGATTAATGGCCTGTTATTTTATTGTCATTTCTATAGAGTTTGAAGAGGAAATTCTTTTATTCGATTATATTGCTGTGGTGGTTTTGCCATGGCGTTGTTGTAGTTAAATATTTGATTGACATTGAATGAATCATAAGTTGTAATAAATTGTTCCTATAATGAAACGTCGTTTTGCCTTCCTTGTCCCGGCTGTTTCTTCCTTTTCCTCTGTTCTTGTTTGAGACGGGACAATTGCGTCCAGGTGGCACGCGGAGGTTAGAAAGACGACTATTGTCGCTGGTTAAGCCCCGTGGAACAATCACCCCATTCACACAGTCTGCTGTCGTTTTTCTATCTCAGTCAATGCCATGGGTCGGTGCTTAATCCTTTCTGTGTTTATTGGAGCACGGCTCTGCCTCAACAATACCCGTCCACCTGTTGCCATTTTGTGTGTGAGATGACGTGAGCCGTGATGGCGTCAGCTGGCGTATTGCCAACTAAACCATTGGCTTGTAATTCATGACGAGTGCTTGTTTGCGATCTGGCGTTTTGTGGGTCATCGGTCTTTTGCAGTCTTGTCGTGTGTAGGTTCAAGACTGCCAAATATTGGCACAATGATTTCCCATTTTGTCATGCGTTGCCAACCTTCGTTGGCCCGCTGGATGATCGGACCATAGCTGACTATCCAAGTCAAAAGGCAATGCGACCAAATGCAAACAAATGCTAATCTGCCGTTTTGAATAATGTAAATCAATTCTAACCGCGTCCTGGGCAAGCATTATTAGACGAAACTTCTACTGAGAGAGAATACACCGACCACTAGAACTTAATGTCCTTCAATGTAGATCGTATGATCGATATTATCATTTGACAGCCTATGGACAAATGACAGAAAGGTCTCTGGTATAACGCAGGCGCAGAAGGTTACTCGCGTGATTAATTACTTGTATTTCGTAGTTGGTGCATTTGAAAGAAAGTGAGGCACAAGTATCAAATGATAAATCCAATATAGTACTCGAATGGTATATTTTATTATAATTGCTAATCGCTAAGAACAGCATGAGTACACTATCTATTTGTGACAATTGGTTTGAAACTAAAATATACATGCGTTGCGTTGTAACGGTTCCTTCTCCACGAGATGGCGGGGCAAAAGACATCCTCGTGTAAGAGGACGCTCAGAGTGGTCGCTTGTAGGGTCTGCCAGCAGAACCCCCCGGACCGCATCGGGGCGTCATCCAAGCGGCGGAAGGGGGTTAGAGGGACAGGCCCCTGCGCTGTTCGTCAGGCACTTGTAAAATGACGCTGTCTATTGCTTGTCGCCATCGTCTGAGCTCGTCAGGGGTGTCCAACTGAAGGCAGAAATGAAACGGCGATTTATCAGAGTGAGAGATACAACGCGTAAAACTCCAGCAGTCCAAATCGCATCCAACTCGACGTCTTATTATTCTTTCAAGACGCCAGAGCAACATTTCCTAATCGCCGGATTGTCAATCTAGTGATCCCTCTAACTCAGACACACTCTGCATATCCTATTTTAGTCAAACGTGCTTTTAATGACAGGACGCTGAGCCACGAGTGTTGCACTGCTGTTCGTATTGTGCTAAACGATACAGTTTCTATCGGCAATTTCACAAGCGGTTGTGTATCAATTAGCAAACGAGTTGCAACTGTTTTAACTGAGGCTTAGCGGATTGGCTGCAGACAAAGGAACTAATCCAATTGAGGGCGAGCCGGAATGAAGCAGTTAAGCGATAAGACAATAAACAGAGCGGCATCTAAGTAACCTCACTTGCATGTAGAACGTCCTCGAGGGCGTGTGAACTTGGAGAACGTTATCACGGTTGCAAAACCTGAACGAGAAAGCACACGTTTGCTAAAGCAGCTCGGTATAAGACCACATCACGCAAACATTAATTTGTTGTTTTGAAGTGAACAGAGCGTACGAACCCCGATGCCTCGCTAGTGCGTTCGATCACTTGGACAGGAATGGAACGGATGGCCTCTTTGTCCTGCAAACGAACACGATAGGGTGAGAGTGAGGCACATCAGAGGCCCACTATTCCTACTAACAGAGCAATGGGAAGATTCAGTCATTAGAATAATCAAATCTACTCACCTCTTTGCTCTCGTAGTAACACAACTTAACAACTGTCAGCGTGAAGTACCGCCGTTTCCAGTTCTTCATCTGCAACAAAATGGAGAGACCGCCATTAAACTCATCGTCAAGCGCCATGGCAACCCTCATGAATGCAACGTGACTTTTCTTCATGAAGTCATCTTGATGAGGAGAATCAGAGCGTATAATTGTGTTTAAGAAGGAAATGTAGCGTATTATCATAGATAAGAAATTCCGTTTGACGGAAACAAACGCGCAGGTCAGTGACAGTCAGACATGTCATACACGCCAAGTCAAATCTCTTAGACGCGGTTGCCATCAGGTCCGTGAACTCATGGAATGTCTATGAACACATCGTTGCCTAAAGCACAGCATAAATCTGCGAAAAGGTTGTAAGTTTGCAAATCTTGATTTGTAGTAGAATGTGAGAATGAACTAAACCAAATCATCATCACATGTGTATCCACGCTCAGGGGAAGAACTATCACCATGCCTGGCCTCTAATGGACCAGCTGATTCTATGACAAGGCAGGCAGATCATTCTGAGACCCAGGCAACTGCTCAATGGCCTATAAAACCTCGTTGGCACTTTTTCAACGCCCTGTTAACAACACGAGCACGATTCCGATAGCTCTTCCCATTTTGAGACTCATTTCTGCACTGCGCCACAAACGATGGTTGTTACTTGACGATCTCTGAATGTCAGAACACTTGAAATATAAAAGTTTAATGAGCATAAAATTTACTGACGAGGTCGCGTAAAATCAATGGAAAGTACTCGAAACAACCTTAAGCTGATTTGCAAATCTGGAGAAGAATAATACCCTGCAGTCGATGGCAAGTAGAGCAGAATTGATTAGATGGTAATCAGCGTTTGAAAAGTCATGCTGCGGTGCTTTCCGAGTAACAGCTGGCAATAGATGTAAAGAAACATAATTGAAGGCCGGTTGCTTGTTGCAAAGCGCTTGGGTTGAATAGGGAATGTCAGAGCAGGACAATAAAGATGAGATCAGCTAATCACTCTGACAGCTCATCTGATGGCTCACGTCAAGGAATCTCATCCCAATCGTCGCAAAGGTCGAGTGTCAAATGTACAACATCAAGAAACGAAGAACCAATCTTAAAATTGAGACGAATCCCGACGAGCACGCCTTCACTGGCGATCACAGCGGAAGACGAGGACTATCAAATTCATCAGAACCTTCCTTTCTTTGTTCATTTGTTAGATGGTGGCGTTATCCGCGTAGTGCTGCAAGTTACAGCAAAACATGAACTCCACGAAGACAGCTAACTCATGAATAGGTCATGCATATTCAGAACAAGGTTTACCAGGTGTCGGTCGCATAACGCACGTGGTCACTTCTTGACGTCTTACTGAAACGTAACCTGCAGGTTGTCCATCACTGTTATTG
>OFHS01000071.1:0-14872 GCA_900245855.1 Calvadosia cruxmelitensis | reverse complement strand
CACGCAAATGCATTTTGTAATCCTGATGGCTGATGATAAACAATCTAAAACAAAGCAATAAGCAAACATTAATAGACTTTGCGCTTTGACATTTTCTCAAGAAGGAATGCAAGACATAATGATGTCTATACAAGAGGGGGATATGTTGCACAATAACTAACAGCACAGAGACAAACCACGCAATTGCACCTCAAACATAAACTTTAACAGAAACATGCGTTGCTGTCTAGATAATAAAACATGCCATCAGCAATAAAGACCACAGAACAGAGCACCTCTCACCTTCGTCACATATTGTATCTCAATCACACAAACCGGATCAGGAAACTTTGCCGTCTGCAGAAAAATAAAAATAAAGACAGTTGTAAAGTGCATAATTTATCCTGTTGACACACGTCAACTTTTCTTCACATTTTAAATTCATAGCATCAGATCATTCAGATGGAACTATCTTGCAGCCAACACTGCCAATAACGCTAGGCATAGGACCGACCATGTTTACTCGATGTTGACATAAAATGATGTTGAAAAGACAAGGAGAGATGAAGCTGTTTACAATATTTAGTTATTTATTACAAACAAAAGTGGCTAAAAGGGATATATGAGAACACTAAGGGCACACCGACACCGCAATGCAACATTGAGAACTACACTACGTGAGATGTTTTCCTTGCATGGCAAACATCGAAAACAGAAGAGTGAGCCAGTGAAACTTAAAAACAAACTGGCAAAACACGTATCTGCATAAATGATATCACGTAAACTGATGCAGAAGTGCCTCAATGCCGATGACGAAATATTGATACCATTATGGATGGAGTTGACTGAAGTATTATACAGTTTGTGTTCATTGCTTTTGGAATCAGGAAACTTATATTTCAGTTTCTGCAGCTCGCAGTTTAAGCAGGTGCGCATCATCACTGGAGTGAACTATTAGGTCATTTTGCGGGGATGTAGTAACTAGCAAGCGGAAGCAACCTAAGCCTCCGTTCTTTCTGTTACAGCTACCACTGATTAGCAGGAAATAGCAGTTCTCATCAACAGACTGAATATTATTTTGCTTTACTGCATTTGTGAATTAAGACATTTGCTCATGATTTAATTGATCTTTGAATGAACAGCGGTGAATTCGAATAAGGCAAGCCCCTTTTGATAATTGTGTGGCTGATCGGTCAACACCTGCACAACAATCACCAAGACAACAACATGCCACCAAGATGCGATTGGAACATGGGTCTCTATGAATCCACCAATAAGCCACCACCTGCCTGGCTTACGTAGCTAAACTTGATGCAATTATGCGACCTCAGATGGTAATCAAGCCAAGGTGTACTTGGCAATGTCGTAGCATCTCGCGTCAAACGCGAATCACGAAAGCAAACTAGGTTGCTTGCAGCACTAGCATGCCAAAAGCTAATTCAATTAAACAGCCCCTTGCACTGCAGTCACCAGCTTATAATGCAAAATCACCTTGGGATCTTCTCGGAAGCAATACAGCGTGTTCTTCGTCTTTTCGAGAACGCAAAATCTTTTCACGAATGCATTGAGTTGTTCGTCCTCTTTCTCCAGGTATCCACGCAAAACTCCAGTCCTGCTCTGTGCCTTATCCATCCTCCCACCATACAAAGTGGCACGGGTAATTTACCTTACTGATCAGTCATCATAAACCAGGCCCAGGTGGCAGGAAATAGAATTAAAGCAACCATAAATGAGCTGCATCTGTCAGATTTGCTCAAGGTTTGCACTTTATTTCCCAACCCCAGAGACAATCTGGCCCTTGACGCCGATTTCTAAGCAGCGGATTGGACGCCTCTTATCACGTGACAAGAACATTGCCTTCACTCACGTGACGCACGTTGTGGTGTCAATTATTTTGTTTTTGTGATGTGAATCAGCAATTCACTACCTTACTGATTGCGATTTCCTTTTGGCGCTTCCAAAAGTCACCATGGCTTTTAGCTGCGCTGGAAAATTGGGTGGACATTCATCACGTTTATCAAGTCTTCGTCTTCCTACCGCTCGTCTTACAGGATACAGACTGATTTCACAGTCAAACGACAATGCCGGACCAGAGTCAACGAAGAGGAAGCTAGCATCCGAGGCTGCAAGTGTGCCTTCGTCTGTCATTGAAAGAGGGTTGAAAGACATCCCTGGGCCGAAATACGGTCTGTTCAAGACGATCATGGAACTCAGAAAGAGAGGAGGCTTTCTTGAAGGCATATTGCAGTACGACAGAGACTTACAGAAGTGAGTGGACTCTCTAGCTTACTGCTACACTGCTGTCTCCTGCTTGCCGTAGCGTAACTAGCTGTGGTCTCGATCAGAGTCACCCGACAATAGGACAGGACTGTTCACTGCTGTAAAAAATTGTCCAGCTCCAGCTCCAGGGGCGGATACAGGAATTACAATACATGCGTCTCAATATCTGGGTCCATGACCACGCCCATTTTAGGAAAGAATACTGTGCCACGCCCACTATTTAGGGGTCCTGCTGTAATTTTATCAACACATGTGTTATTTTGTCAGCAATAATAATCTCACCTGTCCCAAAACTTGAATAAAGTGTACAGAACCATAAAACAGGGCAAGACAACCGTTTGTGATGTAATTGCCGTAACCTTTCCAAGAGCCGTATTATGGATCCCAGTGTCATACAGATCTGTAGGCCAGCAGACCAAGAAAACAGAAAGGTGTGGGAAAGATCTCGACCCACTGTAAATAACATGAAAAACACACAGAATCGTCAATTTAATTTGAAACCTGCAAAATAATTTTAAATAGAAACAGCAAACACCCCTCATCCTCTACCAATTGATGTTAATTACTAAGCTGCAATGAAATGAGCAGAATCACCATTTCTAAGCTGATTGCATACTGTGTTGTGGTGTAGTTTCCTGTCCTACCAAACAGTTTTCAACTGTTTTCATGATATATATATCGGGTGTTCGTTGGTTAACCTGATCATAAAAGTTATTTAAAGCTGAATCTAAGAGAAGTGTGATTCATTTTAGTAACTTTGTTATTATGAGAGGACAGGCATCAAAACAGCACACAAAATCATCTAGAAGTAAAATATCAACAGAATGTAAACTCAAGCAACAACACTAGATCAACGGCCAATTTTCATAAGCCAAAGAGACACGATCCTGAGCTACCCGTACATGGCGATTTTCACTGCCACTGTTTCGATCTAAGCAGACACTGGTTGACTGTTTATCTGAATGTCAACAGAAACATAATGGCACTCAATGGCGTACAAGAATTGTTTGAGAGACAATGACAAACCGCAAAACGTTGTTTCAATTGGATTCTGTTATAATTCACTGCGATAAAGTGTAAATACAAAAGGTAAATAAACATGTAAGAATTAGCAAATAGCGTGTGATATATACAATAACGAAGCACAAAATGCGTTACTTACATCGGTGGCTTTCCCACGGCTCTGCAGCCTCCCAAACGTGACTTTCTTGGTTTATGACCGTGACTGTAGTCCTTTTCTATATAACTTGCAATTTTTATGTCGCAGCATAAATAATAGATCTAATTACTGGTCTATACATTCAATACATTAATGGCGTAAATTAATTGCCTATAAACATAATGTCACAATACATCCTGATACATTACGACAAATATACTTTAGGCGTCGTATATGGCAACATTCACTATAATATACATTACAATTTTACTTTGCAATCACCGTAATGGGCTGACGACCTGTCGGCTCTCGAACGACGGCAAGCAATCTTGCGAAAGCTAGTAAGACCATGGGCTATTCCCCCCACATCTGATATGTCTTCAAGGCGCTCCGGGCTCTATTGGGTTAAAGCGGACATGAGCAATTGAGCATTGCACAAATAGTGAAGCCATATGTCGATCAGTACTTACTTGAAGCAACGCTGATGACCGAGCCACCTGCCGACTTCACCTTTGTGCAGGCATAATGAGATCCATTTCTTTCATTTGCAGAGACTTTGGTAACTTGGTCTATAAGAAGCATCCCACACCCCAAGTTTCTGTCTATGATGCTGAAATTGTGGCCCAGATCATCCACGCTGCTGACCGCAGTAAAAACTTTGCCAACCGCCCAGTTGCTAAATTGATAGCTGATGTGCTTAAAGACAATGCCAAAGTGCCAGGGCTATTTTTTTCGAATGGGGAAGATTGGTATAAGCTGCGCAAAGTCCTGAGCAAAAAGATGCTTCGCCCTATTAGCATTGTTGCATATGTTTCTGAAATTGATGAGATTTGCACAGAAGCTATTGAAACAATCAGAAGGGAACGTGCATCTCCTGACAAAGAAAACAGCTTTGAAATAGCAGCGTTGGACCACTTATTGTTTCGATGGGCATTTGAAAATGTTGCAAGTGTACTTTTCGGGAAGAAATTTGGAACACTCGGAGAAAGTCAGTCAGAGGAGACACTCGATTTCATCAATTCTGTCGGCTCCTTTCTCGTTGGGATTATGAATGCAATATTCATTCCACGTGGACTTTTGAAGTATTACAAACCAAAACCTTACAAAGACTTTGAGAATGCATTTATGAAAATGTTCTATTACTGTGAGCTTTTTGCTGGAAAAAGAATAAAAGAGTTGCAAGAGGGCAAAGAGGATGGCGATGTATCAGACAGCTTGCTGCTGTATTTGCTTGCAAATCCTGACCTGACTGTTGAAGATGTTTACACTGCAATGGTTGATGTCTTCTTTGCTGGGGTGGATACTACGTCCAATACAATGCTATGGGTGCTGTATAATATCACCAAGAAGCCACATGTCTTGCAGCGCTTGAGACTTGAAATTGACGAAAAACTTGCTGGCAAGCAGCAACTGAAAAGCGAAGATTTAACACAGCTGCCTTATTTGAAAGCGTGCGTCAAGGAGACGCTGAGGCTGCACACAGTTGTACCAGTGCAGCAACGAGTTCTGGAGCACGACTTGCTCGTTCTTGGCTACAACGTCCCTGCAGGAACAGAATTCACATTGCAAGCACAGACCATTGGCAGGATGAAAGAATACTTTGATGATCCTGAAGAGTTCAAACCGGAGCGCTGGCTCTCAGAGAACAATCCGTCTCGGTATCATCCGTATGCAACACTGCCATTTGGCCATGGAACTAGGATGTGCGCTGGCCGACGCATCGCAGAGCTGGAGCTTCATATGATGATCATTAAGTTGTTGCAGAACTTTGACCTCACCTTATGCTGTGACGTAAAGGAGAAGTGTCGCGGAGTGACAATACCGGATCGACCGTTGCAGATCAAATTTGTTGATCGCACAGATCGTTGAGTATCAGCAAAATTGTTTACATCTGCTGGTAATCGCACAATCTCAATGCTAAGAGATGACAGAGAGTCAAAGACTGCCCAATGCTGACAATTAACGCCTATGTATGACTATCTCTCTTGGTAGAGGAGATGCTGTTCAGAATTTATTTCTAGTTAATGTAGCACATTGACCAAACCAGATTGTTCTGAAACGCAGGACATTGTTCAACTGATCAGCTGAGAATAGATCAAAGAAACCCCTGCCCATTCTGAAAATATTCTCCTGATTTGTTTACGACCTTTGTCTGTTACAGTAATACGGGAGATCAGAAGGAAAGATCATATACTTAGCATATGGTTTTTAACGTAACTTTCTCTTCTTGGTACTGTAGAGAATAGACTACTAATACATTGGACAAGCAGGTGCAGTCTGCGGGAATATTTGATAAACAATGCATTTGAAGACTTCTGCCTCATGCCAACTGAATCCTTGTCGTTCTTATGAATGATGCAAGCCCAAATGTAGCTCTTCGTGGTTGCACAGATTGTGCCGGCACATACGTTATGCACAGTTCAGAGGTTGTCATTCAAATACATGTGTCACTTGTAAACCTTATGAGTGCCTAGAAATATTCGAACCCTGCCAGATTAGATCTGATTTTTCTTCGTGAGTTGTTCAGTCTTGCTTTGAGACATTGACGAAGAAGTCACCAAGAGGTTTGTTTTCCTATCCACCCCTAGTCCATGCCCACCCATGCCCCCTACTGACTTTGGCCCAGCAATGCTAAGGCCCAGGCCTTTGTACCGTGGTTCGAGATCCAAGGCCGAGTCTGGACGCCATTTTGTCGATCATCGGCTTGAGATCGAAGCTCAGTCAATTCTTCGACGACTATTCTGCGCTTTCATTCTAGTATGGCCATGGGGGAAGACACTGCAGCTGATGTAGATCTTTATGCGGGAGTCGACGAGTTTAGTACTGACAATCAGGTAACTATTGCCTTCTTTCAGGAATAGCAAACCCTCGTGTGGTTGAGACTGCTGTCTCCTGACAGAATTTATTTGCTCTTGAATTTTGTGTAAATTACAAATCTGCATCGTATAAAGATGATGCACTTTTAATGTGCTTTATAACAAATACTTTATAGGGTTTCTGTTGTATCGGTTGCCGTGTTCTTCGACTATTGACAAAGATGTTAGGTATAGAACATGTTTTGAGGTCGTCAATGTTCTGTTTCTTGAAGTTCTGAGTGACCTGTCTCCGGTGCTGCCACAGCACGTTTAACTTCTTGCAGGAGTTGAGCACACTCAAAAACGAAGCCAGAATGTATAGAAAGCTTCAGCTACTGACATTTGAATTCTCAACCGTTTGAATTACTATGGGTTTGTGGCCCACTTAGCCCAGCCCAGAGGCCAGACAATGTTTTGCCCTACAGCAAATGTAATTGATTTTGAGCAGTGATGTTTTGTGAATCACGGAAGTGAGGGGACAGATATAAGGTGGAGAATATGAAGGGGGCAAAGCCTCGCCTCTACCTGAAGGGCCCTTGGTAGGGGGATCCGGGGCATGCTCCCCGGGGTAAATTTTTGGAATATTCACCCTCAGAAACGTCTCTGAGTGAATTTCTATGGTGATATGCAAGGGTGCAACTTATTCTGGATTTCATGAGGTTGATTTACAAATCCATTGTTTGCCCATAAATCCAGTGCGACTCCAGTCATATTTCTGCGAACTGAACTCAAAAACAAATCATTCTAAGAAAAGCGGCTTTGCTGTAGGGTCGCTATTTCAATTTTGTACACGCAATATTTGAAAAGGGCTTGTTTGTTATAACCAAGTAATAGGTGCAAAAGGACTTTTCATCGTTTGTACTAAATATGCTTACAAGATTTTAAGAAGTGAGGGGACGGCGTTCCCCTGAAGCAAAATAGTCGGCGGACGGCGTTCCTCTTCAAATCATCATTGATTTTGAGCCATGGCCAAGAAAGGTCCCAAGGGAGACAAGCATTGCGGTTTATTGGGATGTACTGTATTATTATTTAAAGGGTATTATTTATTCCCTCTAAAAGATTGTTGATTGATTGATGTTCCACAAGATGTCTGAGAGAGCCCACTGTGGCACTAATTGGTCTTTTCTTTTGAGCTACGTGTGCGGCCTACTAGTGCCCACACGCTCTCCGTACAATGGTTGTAGGCCTTCAATTCTTATGTCTCCTAAACTATTTTGATTCTCTCTTTTTGATGCAGAACACTAGCGTTGATGCTGACTTGTACGAAGATGTGCTTTCCTCAAAGAATGATGACAAGGCAGAATCCCAAGTAGGCAGTTCAGGATCTGTCTGAATCACAAGCCAGTCTCCTTTTTCCGTTTTCTGTTGAATTTTTGTTTACAGTAGCTTGTCATTTCCCTTGCAGTTCCTTGCCTCCCAAGAAGATGGACAAGGTAATCCAACTTGCTTTATGTGATCTTGACCGCTGAAGATTAGGCCTATATTTAAAACTATTCCTCTGGCAGTATAGCAGTGCAAGTTACAGGTAAATTATTATTGATTCTAATGCTAAGTCAGTCATACGGCAGTTGAGGTTTAGTTATTTGTTTTATTAGCTGAAAGAATAAGACCCTGGATGTAGCCAGTTATAACGATTTAAGTAAATCTCGTTTCTTGTCGTATAAAGAAAGCAGGGATGTGAAAGCTAAACAAGAATTACTATTAAACTGAAAAGATTTGCCAGGATAAGAGCTCTTGTTCAAGGACCACACAGGTTTTAGTTTGGTAACCGAACAGACATGGGGCTGTTAAAGAAGTCAGATGTGTCACGCCAAGCATTATTGACATAAGTATGCTTACCTGCAAGTCAAAGCGTAGCCACACAGCAAGCCAAGGTAGAGATCAGACAAGGACAAGACCAGATGTACTGTAGTGGCTGACGCGCGGTCAGTGTGAACTCAATGTCGTCATTTTATAGTCACGTGATAGTAAGAATATGCAGCTGTGTCATCCTGTAGTCTTCCTCTTTGCCGTCTGTACTTCGGCGTGTTAACAACTATGTCTGTCCATTATCTATGCTGTGTCTCACGACATAGAGCTCTGGCACCAACGACCATATGTACTCCTTGGAACTCTGCCGTCTCTCCCTGTCGTGGGACCAGCAATCTCTACCAATTATATATATGTGGAATGTGAAAGCGTTCATCTTCGTCTTTTCGTCTTCCACAGTACATTGTACAAACAAACAGACAGATGAATGATGATGTATATTGCAGACTATTTATGCTACAGCAGAAGATCAAAGCTTTGTCTTTGAAGAAAGCCAAACGAGAGTTTGCCATCTAGCAGACTCACATTTTTGCGATCAGTGATGATTTGGAAAGGAAACGCGGTCCGCCCACTTTTTTCTTTTGGGAGAACGTCGTCCCCTCACTTCTTAAAAATCTTATAAGCATTTGCAATACAAACGATGAAAAGTCCATCGCACTTATTGCCTGGTTATAACAAGCGAGCCCTTTTCAAATACTGCGTGTACATTGTACAATATTGAATAGCAACCCTACGACAAAGCCACTTTTCTTGAAATGTTTTAGTTTTGAATTCAGTTCGCAGAAATATTACCTGACGTCGCACTGGATTTATGGGCAAACAATGGAGTTGTAATTCAACCTCGTGAACTCCAAATTAAGTTACTCTCTGTGCACCCCTGCATATCACCATAGAAATTCACTCAGAGATGTTTTTGAAAGGTGATTATTCCAAAAGAAAATCAGAAGAGCTTGTCCTGGATCCCCCTACCATTGAGGGCCCTGCAGGCAGGGGCGGGGCTTGGCCCCCTACATATTCCCCACTTTATATCCGTCCCCCACTTCTGTGATTTACAAAACATCACTGGTTGCGATCTAGCAGACTCACATTTTGGACAGCCAAACGATATCTTCAGATAGCAACCAATATCACTCGCTCAACATTTACCAACCAATCATACAGCATGCTCAAGTAAAAGTAAGGGTAGTGCTTCAAATTCCTACTTGAGTAGAAGTAGAAGTAAATCTACTTTAGTACAACTCCCTCCGCTAAATAGACCGTCTGATGTAGCACATTGCAACGTTCATTTTGTAATAGTCATTCTAATGCTATTTCAATCTCGTAAACAAAAACATAAATTCAGTGGCTTTGTAAACATTATATTATTCTAATGAAAAAGGGAATGAGATGTTGTTCTGTAGTTTCCTTAACCAAGATAGCGGAATACTTTTCAAAATAGTGCAACAACATTGGCGAAAAAGTAACAAAGTGGCAGTGCTGAGATTTTCTACATCAGTAAGTCAGAAAGTAGGGGCCAATTAGACTACTGGGGTAGCTCCAAATATGGATATCCACTATTTACATATACTACTTAAGTGAAACTACTTTTCATCCGGGCATCACTTGGAAATAGTCAACGGGACAGTGTAGATTTAATTATAAAGTTATTATTGTCCATATCCTGATGAGTGTTGCTTGTGTGTGATATCAGGTGTTGAATACAAGTCATACACAACGGTGCATCCAAAGTCTGCCATACAGCAACAAAAAGAAGCAAAAATCGCAGCCAATCTGCATCAAGATCGCAGAGGAAAAGCTGTTTACGTTGGAAATTTGAGCTGGGTAATTGTCAAGTAACTTTAGTTTGCAGTCATTAGGATTTTGAATAATGTGTGTGATGGTGATGCTTCACAACCAAAAGAGAAACAGGTTGTTTTCTGCGCAAGAAGAATTATGCGGACGAGGGAAGCATGACAGCAATTGTCGTCCAAAGTTCATTCCTGGCAAGTTCAACACTCTCCATCAATATCACCTGCTTATTGCTTGCAGCTGAGAGTAATTAGCAACTGATGTGACTCCTTGTGAAGCCGATGAGTTTAGTTTTAGAATGGTTGCTGATCGACTGTGATCAGTGGCATGTGTCGTATCCAAATGCTCTGTTATGAATTTGTGATCATCCAATTGTAGGAATGGCTTGTTAATTTATAACACTATTTATATTGTATTAAACGAATGACAGTTGTAAATGCAATGTGATTGTGATCGTTGAAATTAGTGGACGACAGACGAGGAGCTGACAAGCCGAATTCAAGATTGTGGAGTCACTGATTTGAATAATATCAAGTTTTTCGAGAACAGAGTCAATGGCCAGTCCAAAGGGTAAGTGAGCACACGGTTGGCCGTCTATCTAATATCAGTTAGGGCGATTCACCATTGCTGTCAATCAACTCAGTCTTTTATGCCATGGCTTGGGCACTGCTAGACCGGTGTGCCATGCAACGTTGCTGGATGTTTTTGTCGTTGTTGCGTTCTGCTCAAGCTTGTTATGTTTGTTGTTTGCGCAGAGCTGTTGGAGGTAGGCGTCCCATGATGCTTTGCTCACGGATGACACCATGCTCATGATAACCTACTAGCTCCCAAGCCCCTGGCACTGCAAGACCCGCTAGCTTGACTGTGATTGTAAAACTAATGCTGCAAAGTTGCTGTTAGATGCGACAACTATATGAAGGCTGCAACATCTAGCAGCCATAGAATGAAGTGTTAAAATTTCCCGACTTAGCGCATTGAAGCCGAGCCAATTATTGTATACACTTGGCTAAATTGTAAGTGATTTATGTTATTATCACGGCTTGTGAGTTATCAGCACTTGTAAATGTACAAGCGAGCCTCGGATTTCTTCGATCCTTGTATAATTGTGCTTGGGATGATGTGCTCGTCATGGCATCCCATGGGGCTCTGCCTCTGCCAATGAAACCGCTTTGTAAATTTCATGAGTTTTGTAACAATCATATCATCAATTGTAAGAACATCACAAGGCAACGTATCTTGTAGTCTGTCATTCTGTGCATAAAATAAGCTAAGTTTGCATGTAATCATTTAATGTTTCCATTGTAAATTCAAATTAGTTTACAAATACATTGCAAGCCATGCAAAATGATCAAGGGCGCAAACAATTGTGCTCTTGGTTGAAGCAGCAGTTATCACGCTTTCTTGCTCTTCATTTCTTGACTTCCTTGTAGTTGTGTCTGTCGTTGTTGTGTTGTACTGTGTGTCGCTATCAATTTGTGAAGCGTGGTATGTGATATGGTGCGTGGTTGTCCTAATCTTTGCCTATTCCAATGTGAGTATGACGTAGTCCAGTGGATATCATTCTGTCATTGATGTAGCTGTTCTGTTCAACTTGCCTGTTTAATGTGCAAAGAATATTCTGTTCTCTTACACCTCCAACTTATGCAATTCTACTACTGTGCACTCTGAATGCCGCGTGTGTTTCTGTACTTTTTCTTATGCTCTGTTGTTCAATCAATCAGATTTGCCTTGGTGGAAATTGGCTCTGAAACGTCGCAACGGCTAATCATTGACAAACTACCTAAACAGTGAGTGCAATCTGTTGTACGTTAATGGCGTCTGATCTCTCTGTTATCTGCAACCTATCTGTGTAAGAACATCGTCAACTATCTCGACTCGTGTCTTGACACCAGCTGCTACCTGCAAATTGATTGGAAAACAATTTGGGTTTTGCAAGCGTAGGTTCGAATCCTATCCACTGCGCCAATATAGTGACCGGAGTAATGCGGTCAACCAGGCTGAATGCTGTACATTCAAGAACTAATATATTTCACAAGATTACAGCACAAACGATCACGTGGCATATACGATTACGAGGTAGCCAAGCATGGCACTACAAATCAGTGGTGATCTATTCTTCTGATACTGATGCGCAATGTCTGTTCGTTGGTTCCCATTCAGAGATATCCATGATCAGAAGCCAGTCGTAACCTACGTGACGAAGCACAACCTTGCCAACTTTGAGCAAATGTCCAGGAAAGGTGCGTCAGGAATTCAGAATTTGTAGCCATGATTTTAAGAGTGACACTCCACTGCAAGGAATATCCTATTATTGCCTGATATATCTGTTTAGGCAATTGTTTTTTGCATGTTGTGTTATTCTCTGCTGTCTGTTGGTCTACAGTGAAGCCGGGTGTTGGTGCAGCTGGCGGGGATTTCAAGAATGTCACAGATTCAAGTGGCCTAGCTCCTGGTGTCATCGGCAGAACGAACATGAACAGAGGACCACAGGCACAGCATGGCAAGCAGCAAGGCTATCGTCCTAGTGGACCTGGACATCACGACATGGGGATTGGTATGCCCTATATGGGCCCTGGTGGCCCCCCGATGAGACCCATGGGACCTGGTATGCCACCAATGATGAATGGCCCCCCATTTGACCCTGCCTTCCATGGTTTTATGCCTGGAATGCCACCGCCTGGCATGCCCCCTATGCAGCCGGATCCTGCCTTCATGCTGTCACAGGGCTACCCACCAACGGCTGCTGCCTTCCCTTCTTCCGTGCCAAACAGAGTAGAGTTCCCAGGCACCTTCCCCCAAGCTCCCAAGCCTCCTGTATCAGCAATTGGTTCCCAAAGTGCCTTCATGGGTGGACCACCGGATGCATCAGTTCCTGTGTCAGATGCCTATGGTGGCTACGCAGCAGCAGCAGCTGCTGCCGCAGGAATGCCAGCCAGTGTTAGCCAAGCGTCAGACGCCCTTGCTTACCAGCGATCAGCTTATCCCAGTGGTGCAGCTGCTGCCACAGCCGAGTCTGAGATGGAATTGATGCGCTACAACCAGGCAGTTGCCAGCACAGCCTTGCAACGTGCCATGGCGGATGCTGGTGCTGGTGACTTTGAAACTGGCATTGAGACACTTGTCACTGCAATATCGCTTATCAAACAGTCAGGCACTTCCAACTCCGAATCAAGCAACAGCCTTGTTCTTTCACTTCAAGACTGCCTTCATCGTCTAGAGGCACAGCTCATCACTCGCACAGGCCCAGGGGGATCCTCGTCAAGATCAAAGGATCGTGGATACAGTCCTGCTGATGATTACAGAGATGACCGCCGCGGGTCAGGGGGACATCGCCGTCGTCACCGTTCCCGCTCAAGGTCTCGCAGCCGTGAGCGTAGGTCATGGTCACCAAGGGACCAACAACCACGCTCAAGAGAGAGACGCCGGCGATAATGTTGTGTTTATGAAGAGATCCATATTGCCATACTCCTTTGTTGATCACAGACAGGAACAATGGACATTGTTCTGCACTAGTAGCGTGTTGTAGACATCTTTCAGTTTCTCTTGCCCATGGCTGGAGTGACAATGATATTCTTGTAAAGGCACCATGATGTACTCTTGTTTGCGGCTTATCCCATGTAAAACCAAAGATAGACAACCTCACTGTAAATGGTTTTGGTATTTGCTTTGGTCACTGTTTTGCATCTTCTAGAAGCCTTGCAAGTAGCGTTGCCAATTTGACTAGTGTCAGTGAAGTCACAACCGTTGATTGCATCTCTGTTGAATTTAGCAGCAAATTGAGTTTGTTGTGGTGCTAATTAGTGTTTCATTCTCTTCTGGGGCCGTAAGCGAATCATCAATCTCTCTCATTTGGTATGATGCCATGAGGTATTTACAATGTGTTAGAACAAACAAATACAACGGTTGATTCAGAAGAAATGCAGAAATGTGGCTAGCTAGGGGCACAACTTGTCGACTATATATTTTCCAGTTGTACAGCAGGTGATATTGGTTCAGTAGATGAAGGGCAAAGTACTCAATGATTGGTGGTTGAAAATCTTGCTCGTAAGTGGAATTTGACAGAAGTTGTTGAAATAAACCTTTTCATTGGCTGAAACACTTACAAACAAATGATTTGATAAAGATAACAGTAATGACATGTTATATTGCAGTTATCTTATGTATCTCAATAATCTTATGACTGTTACAGTCAAACAGTCATGCTTGTACAGTAAAACCTGTCTATAATGGTCACCTCCGGGACCTGAGAAAAATGACCTTTATAGACAGGTGGCCGTTTTGTCCAGCTTGATTTCTATAGAAAGTGTCCTTTTTGGGTTATGAAGAGTGGCCTCTATACACAGGTGGCTGCTCTATAGAGGTGGCGGCTAATACATGGTTGCTCTTCCAGTGGTCTGGCAGGCTATTCCTCCCCTCGAGACGACTCTCAGATTGTAGTGGCAATCATTCATGTCTTGTGTTCTATGAAAGACCAAGCACTGTCTTCCGTAAGACCACTGTCATCTGTCTTCTACTTTGCATGACAACAGCACTCTCATGTGTCAAGTGCGATCACGGCGTGTACCATTCATGACAACCAGTCAATCACCTGGCAACACTCTTGGCACACAATAACGATGACATATCATCCATATCGCTATAATAAATTATATACACTGAAAATACTTCTGTACCAAAACTGTGAAATTTTTAATAATTACTAATAAGGTTCTTATCCTTCTCCATGGAATCACTCATTTCTCATAATGTGCAAACCAGCTTCCCTTTGGCGGCACTCTGTGGATGCATGATGTCAATATGCGCCTGCGCCACATCGTCCAGGACATAGGAATGGGCAATGATGGGTGAGGAGCAGCCGCTCCTGAACACCTCTTGCAAGTGTGACGCTGACTCAGTGAATTGTTCCTGTTGTACAACATTAATACATGTATTAGACAGAGCTGTAAGTAATTATTACTAAAGTAATTGATTACCGGTAATAGTTACTTTCATGGTAATTCCT
>OFHS01000070.1:30800-68692 GCA_900245855.1 Calvadosia cruxmelitensis | reverse complement strand
AGTCCAACAGTATCCTTTGTCATTGTTGTGTTTAGAGACAAATATTGATAATGCTCTTATGGTATGCAAAGCCAGTAACGATTTAAGATGACGTATTCTAGAAGTAAATGTGTTTCTGTTGATGTGGTGGTCCCCGTGGGGAATATCCCTAGTCCCCTCCCCCATCAACTGCAGAATTGCTTTGTTCATTCTAGTATTTATATTTCTTGACTGCAACAACAGACATTTTCTTGCAAGAAGATCTCACTGTCAAGATCGGTGACTTTGGACTTGCTACAGTGAAGACCAGACGCAGCGGTGATCATGGCTGTGAACAGCCATCTGGCTCCATTCTGTGGATGGTGCGTTAAATACTGGGCTGTTTTTGCTCGTACCATTGTGCTATGTATTGCTTCCAGGCGTTCATGATGTCCTACTGCTTGTGTTTCAGGCACCGGAAGTCATTCGCATGGCAGAGAAGAACCCTTACAGTTTCAAATCAGATGTTTATGCTTTTGGTGCTGTTATCTACGAGCTCGTCACTGCATCTCTTCCTTATTCGAACATTGGGAATAAAGACCAGGTGGGGAATGCTTTCCTGCCATCTTGACTATTTTAAGTCCACAGATTGATGTTAAACAGCCGATGATGCCGATTTCTCAGCAGAGCTCTTGCCAAGCTTATTTTCTCTCACCAGCGACCAATATAACATGTTTTTAAGAAGTTTCCTTTTGTATCCGGCTGAAATGATTGGACTTTTAAACATAACATTGTTCTTCTTTCAAAATATTCATACTAATTTGAGTTCACATATCGGTTTTATGTCCTCGCAAGAACCACAAAGTTGTTGTATCTATAGTTGTATTTAGAGATTGCGGCTAATTTTCTAACAAGTGCTATCTTGTTACTGTCAGATTTTATACATGGTGGGACGAGGATATCTACGGCTTGATTTTTCAAAGACGAGAAGCGATTGTCCAAAGTCGTTCAAGCGACTAGCTCTGGACTGCGCTAAGTTTCTGCCTGACGAGAGGCCATTGTTTCCTCAGGTAGGTGAATGCTGTTTGTTGGTTTTCACAGTGACTGGTTTTAGCAAATGTCTTGTCAATTGCAGAGAGATGTTAATGAAATACAGCGAAACCTGTCTATAACGGTCAACTCTGGGAACTGAGGAAAATGACCTTTATGGACAGGTGACCTTTCTGTCCAGGTTGATTTCTATAGAAAGTGTCATTTTGGGGTTACGAAGAGTGGCCATAATACACAGGTGGCTGCTCTATAAAGGTGGCCGCTAATACAGGTTTGACTGTAATATATAGTCCGCCTATGCATTGGTGCAAGCCTCCTTGTGCTGCCTGCCTTGTGCTCCAAGTGTCAGAATAATGTACCGTGATTGGTTAATTGTACTGCACTTTTGATTAGCTGATGCCTATTAGCAGATTAAAATTAGCAATTAGCAGCAGACAATTTTGGTTTGCATTCCTTCTTCCGTATACGATACCGTACAGTATGAAACTAAGGCGATAGACCTCTGCCATTTGGTTTGGACACTGTTGGCAAGGAAAAATCCAACATTTTGCGAATGTGCTATCATTGGGTGTGTGCGCTCCATTGGTTTGAGAGCTTTCTTTCTTGATTTTTGCCAGCTGAAGATCATGTAGACAAGAATGTGCACGTTGACTGCAAATGTAAACTCAGGCTGAGTCCTGACCAGAGAGGCTTCACTGTCATGTACGGAGTGTGTCATGTCTGGAGTAAAGACGTGACTCCCATCGAGTGTTTCATGAGATTCATAGAATGACAAGATGTTCACATCGATGCATTCTGAACGGAAACAATTGGTATTAAGATTTCTTTGACAATTTGACTAGTTGATGGTTGAATCATGTCATCTTCAGGCCGGTTCTGGCACTGACATTAGCATGCATACTTAAAATCGACTTGACTTCTTCGGTAATTGTCGATGTTACATGCACTTATTTGACCTTTTGTTTGTTTAGATTCTGGCTTCGATTGAATCGATCATTCGCTCCCTTCCAAAGATCACCCGAAGCACTTCAGAGCCCATTCTGCATTGCACAAAACCAAATGTTGATATCAGCTACCCTTGTCCAACCCCTCACACACCCATTAAGAATCCGCTTGTATTCAATTTCTTCACTGGACAAGCTGCCGTGAAATAAGTCAACAATAATCAGAAGACCTTCGGCAAAGTTTGCAAGCCAACAATAGATGCTCTAGTTATTGCAATGATGTCCTCGATGGAGTAATTGTACATTTGTAAGAAATTGAAACTTGTAGGTTTTAATACGGATCAAAGATTAAGAGTTTTTCTCGAAGTCAATGCATCGAAGATGACTGCTTTTTCCGATGTATAGTATAGAAAATGCAAATGATGCTATAAATTAGTCCTATTTAATGTTGTTATTAAAGATACTGAAATGGTGCATTGATGGTCGTGATGGTGGCTCTACAGCTTGCCTTGTGTCAATTTAATGAGGTTGGTTACTTCTATCTGAATGATTGATAAGCACTGTCCAGATTAATTTTGGGATTTGTTGCACTTTTCAACATATTTTAGACAGCTGAGAATAATGTGGAGCTTGAAAGCTGTAAAAATAAGTCGAGTACACTCTCGGCAAAGCTAACCAATGACGTCAAGCAAAGATTTAACTCAACAGCAGCCTCAAATGCAACTGGACTGCATTATGTGAATTATTTCTAAGGTACTCGCTGTAGAAAACGAATGCTTCCCCAAGTGGTTGTTCAGCAATCATTTTGAATGCGATTTTGTGGCATAATATCGCTTCTGGTGCAAGTCTTGTCTAATAGTCATGACACCAAGTTACAACTGAGATGTAAAGAGGTGCTGTTTCATACCAGATTCTCTCATTTCTAGACCAAGACCGATACAAGCTTACATTGTACAATGAAACCTGTCTATAAAGGTCACCTTTAGGATTTGAAGAAAATGACCTTTATAGACAGGTGGCCTTTCTGTCCAGGTTGATTTTTATAGCAAGTGTCATTTTGGTGTTGCGAAGAGTGGCCTTTATACACAGGTGGCCGCTAATACAGGTTTTACTGTATTAGCAAAGCGATTGTAGGCCACTAAGTTCAAAGTTGAGGGCTGTTGTTATCCGGTGGCTTATGACAAATTCCACGCAGCAGACACCCCCTAGGAGCACACCACCTACCTTCTAAGTGCAAGGAGGAACGTGGCAGCTTTCCACTTTCTCCCAACAGAAGCTTGCATCGAGGGTAACGCACATTAACAGTAGCAGCACCGTTGACCCTTCATAATTCTATAAAACATGATCTATTTCTATAGCACTTTTTACAATAAAAATACTTCCACTTTTACTCTTTATACATTAAAAATAATCTGCTCTTATTTGTCCTAAAGTGCATCATTTGTTCCCGCACAGCAGGTCGAGACATCCCAGCCGCGTATATCATATGTTGAAATAACGGATCTCATCTGGAAGCTGTTTGCCAGCAAACTCATCCATATGTGTTGCACAACCAGAAAAGTAGAATAACGTATAGTGATCAAGAAAGAAGCACACGAGATTTGGATTATATCCACATTGGACAGATTGTGTCGAATCTAGCTCAGCTAGAGTAGAACGATGTCAAAGAACCATCCATAAAAATGATCCTTGCAAACTCGAAATACCAAGCACTTGAACGTTGTAATTTGAACCTAAGTGTGTGTAATGATTGGCACAAATTCCCTTTGCACGATAAGTCTACTAGAGTAAATAACTTTTCATAAGCTTTCACCAGCAGTCATGAAACCGACGAAAAAAGCATAACAGGACATCACCAGTCATCCATCACCTCAATTCCAACAGCCACAATGTGAATTTGATAAAATGTGAGATGTAACTTAAGTACAGTACGCCAAAATACAAGAGTATAAGTAGACGAACAAGTAAAGTGATTCACCAAGCCACACCGTAGTAAGTGTCTTTTGCCGTGTAAGCTCCCGCGAACAAACATAGCTGATTAAATGGAAATCACATCACCAAGGATTCGATAATAGCAATGGCTTGTGGCTTTGCAGATGGAGTATATATGTACATGGTAACTCAACACAGACATACAGTGTAATAAAATCATGTAACGTGACTCATAATTGAGCACCTCTTACAAGAACAACAACAAGATGATCCTCCTTCGACGGCTCCGAGCCAAGATTAGGAGCAACTTTTAGCAGCTGTTGATGCGAGTATTCGCATGGCGGAAACGCATGTAAAACTCCAGGCTCTTCTTTCCCTGCGCCGCCGCTTGCCACGGTCCCATCCGTGGCAGACACTGGCATGGGTATAACACCTGCCGCTTGCTTCTGCTTGAAATAGGTAACGAGGCTCCTCAGTGGCCTTGGCTGGCACTCTCCTTTTGTGTCAACATCATCACTTTGTTGTGCAGCAGGCAAGGCAAGTAAGATGCAATGCCCACTAGCACCTGCAGTGTTGATGCGGCGAGAAACCTCTTCAAGCTTTGGCTGATCAAGTCGCAATCGCTGTGTGATGTTCAATGCTTTGATAGAAGTACCAGATGATGCACCTGATCTTAAGAAATGATCAGCGAGCTCTGGATTGCCACCAATCAGATGCATTCTCACTGGGAAAATGCTGTTGCGAAGTGCAAGTGTGCCACGCCAAGCCACAGCAAAGCGCTTAGCAACATCCAGCAGGCTTTCTGTCCGAGATGTCTCCTGTTTTCCATCCACATCCTTATCATCTGCCTTGACGTTCTTGCCGTTAGTCTTTGCGTCATCATCCAGTTCAGATAACTCACCAGACAATGAAGGTTTGTGTTTATCTTTTGCCTCAGACGGTCTAGTCCTGTCATCAAGTGGAACAGATGTACTGTTATCGCTGCGGCGACGCTTTGAAGATACTTCACAGTCATTTTGGCTTTCCCGAGCATTTCGACGTCCTCTGGGTCCATCAGAGGAATTGTGGGAGTAAGCTCCAGGGCTTTGGGGTCTCTTGTTTCTTTTCTTACCATGCAAGCGATCTTGGCTGTCATGGCTCGACTCCCTCTCAAAGTAGCCAGTTCGTGGACTACCTGACCAATTACCACCCTGACGTTGTCTCACATGCTGCCTCTTGTCGAATTGCCTATAGGAATCCGTTCCTTGGTAACTTGAGTTTCTGGTGCCATGCCGGCGGTCATCTGACGTCATGTTAGCCGAATAGTGGTCCTTATTGTAACAGATACTATTGTAAGAGCTAGAATCACGCTGGATTCTCTTTTCATCCGCTGAAGCAAAATCAATCTTTAGCTTTTGACTCGAGCCGGCCATAACATACCCTTTCATCTCTCTTGCCGCAACAGATGCAGCGTCTTGACTATCAAATAAGACGTACGCATAATCGCTTCCTTTGTCATAATCTATTCGGCTTATAGTGCCAAAGCGGTCAAATTCACGGTTAAGCTCCTCCATCGACGTCCACGGACCCAGGCCACCAACCCATAATCTAGTAGATGGTACACTTTTGCCATATCCAACTTTGCACATATTCCTACCAATATACTGATTTGCCATAGCTGCTTTTGCCCTGGCAGCCGTATCCAGGTCGCTGAATTTCACAAATGCATATGTGCCACCCTGAGGGTGATTGGGTCTTTTGACATCAATTTCTTGAACACATCCATATCTGTCAAATATCCTTTTGAGGTCTTGTGCTATAATTGATGGCTCCAAATTCCCAACAAATAAGGTTCTCGTTGCTCTTGGGTCATCTTCTGGGTTCGTTACAAAATTGTCGCGACCATCCTGGGGGAAGTCACGGTTTCTTGATCGGCCAACATCATCACGCTTTCTGTTATTGTTGTCGTGTCTGATATTAGAATTGAAGTTGCCATGGTTGCTGCCTCGAATCCCTCTCGAATCTCCGCGGTCTCCACGCATGTGTAAAGAATCAAATTTAGGCTTTGATTGGCGGTAAGTTCTCCGAGGCGACGAGGTTTGCGATTGCGGGCTGTGATCTGAAGGTGGATCCTGGTCAAAATCAAAGTCAAATTGCACGTTTCTATCGCAAACATTTAGCTTGCCATTGCGATCTTGGTAATATCTGTTGAAATCATATGACTTTACAGGGTTTCTAAAATTGACAAAGGCAACACGATCGTCGCCACGACCACGAAGATCGATGGTAACATCGCCAAACTTCTTCAGTTCAAAAAATAGATCATCTCGAATCCCATCGTCGCTAGCGTGTACAGGAAAATTAGAAGCAATAATCTGTGGTCTTAGATCACTACGAATATCTCTTGAAGATTGACTGCTACGTTGAGAGATGTAGCTTTTGTCTCCACGATACACGTCGCTACTGGAATTTGCAAAGCGCCGATGACCTGTCGCCTTGTACGACGAGTAAGAATTACTCCCTCGAGTTCGCTCGTAGCTTAAGTCTGTTTCTGGCGACGACATGACAACCGGATTGTCATATAAATACACAGGTTGTGGCACAAACCACTTCAATACATTAAATCCAGATAAAACAACCAAAGAGTGCGTTAAAAAGCCAAGCGAACCAATGTAAAACTGACCAACAGTCCAACAGGTTGTCCACAAAATGGCGCCTGTGTGTGTATGTGTGTGAATGCGTGCTGTGAATGCTATTGGCTGAGCCGTAGACAGGTAATGAGAATTTCAAGATAATCGTGATTATTTTGTGTCAGAAACACGTCAGAAAACATAATTTTAATCGTTTATGTTTTCATATTGTTTAAATTGTCATTTATGAATGATTGTTGAATTATTGTTTGATTTGAACTTTACCGTATCTATTTAGATGATGGTTTGTTTGAAGACAATGCCATCTTCCTTTAACATTACAACATGTGATTCATACCCAGTCTTTTCAGATTTGCACTGTTTGCGCCGCCATGAAAGTCAGCAAAATTCAAAACCCTCTTCTTCGGAAACAAAGGAATGTTGTACAAATGTACTGTACTCAGTAGCATGCTATTATTGTACTTTGACTCTGTATGTTGTATTTTTATGTAATACTGTATTTTATTAGCGACTCGTCGAGCGTAGTGCCTAAAGCGCGGTGATTTCGTTACATTAAAATGGATTAAAGAAGGAAACAAACCGCAGCACATGTAAATTACTGTGTATTTTTAGCTACGATATATGCGTATTTCTTCTTATTATCATAATTTCCATTTATCCAGAATAAACAATCAACTGTCGTTGATACAATAATTTTATTCTAGAAAATTAAACTCCTGCGTCTCTCGAATGTCTTGATATCTTGCAGATATTAGTCCAACAGTGTTGCAAATTTTGCATGNGATTATCGGCTGCTGGCGGAGTATCGGGGGTCGTTTTCTTGGCAGTCCATCAAGTGAATTGTCAATCAGAATTTTATTATCTATTGAATTATGAAAAAATATTTTTCGTGGCCGTTGTGGTCAACAAGGTTTTTACTTTTCTGCTGTTCGGCTCCTGGACTAAAATTCTTGCGCCCCACCCGGCAAGATACGACTCTTGAAACGTTCAATATTGCCTGCGTCCAAATAGCTTAGCGTATTGCAGAAGACATTCTGTTGATACGACTTATATATTTGTCTATAAACTATATAATGTTAGTTACAGTAGGAATTTTAAATAAATAATAATTTTGCATCGTAAGCTTTGACAGTATTTTGGTTTTGACAGAATGACAAGTTGACTGATGACTTTGCGTGCCTCGCATTGGCCTGAGTGAGCCCTGCCTCTATCTGACGTTTAGCTTTTGATGACCACTTCGTCTTTCTCATTCACCGCCTCCGAAAGGGCATTTATTATTTTCAGTCTGCGGGCCTGATTCTATGTTGTTTTCGCCTTCAGATGTCATTATTTCGGGCTATTTAGTTTATTCTTGATTGACTGTAAAGCATGTCGCTAATGTGGCCACAGAAACGTGCACTTGTGCCTAAGAAACACTCCATAAACGTCGATTACAATGTGACGAAGAAGTCTCTTGGAGTTGGCATCAACGGCAAAGTCCTGGAGTGCTTTCGTAAATCCGACACGCAGAAGTTTGCTCTCAAGGTGGGTATTTAACTATTTATGGGGTTATTTGTGTTTTTTAGTAGTAGTAGACAGATAATGTGGTTCGTGTAGTGGTGGACTTGCTTTCCTTGGTCATCGTAAATGACTCCCCACTTCGCCGTTTAGACTCTGCTAAGAAATGTTTCCTTCTGCTCTTTGGAGGAGCCCCCACCGTGTTTGATACACAACTGTAACCTTCCGCGTTCAGTTAGTTAATTTATTCTGCTGCAGATTTTCTAGTCTGTTTTTGTTTTGATCTGTACCGTACCTTTGTTGGTATTGCACCATGAACGGTAAGCATATTCAAAACAATGTCCTTTTCGTGGGTCAGTGCATACGAAGCAGGTCTCAAAATATTGCATAGACTGCTGTTTTTATACGCAAGAACTAATAATCATTGTTCCTAGAATTGCCCCTCTGGTTAAAATCACACTCTGCGTATAGTCACGCTTCACATATGTAGCAGTAGCCCCTATCCGCAACTTGTAATTCGTTACAAGCATGGTCGGATCAATTGCTCAAACTGCATTTGACAACTACACGGTCTCGCTGAATTCTGCTAATAGAAATACGATGTGTATATTTTAAAACAAGCAAACAGTCCCAGTAATCAGTCATTACAGTCCATTCTGCTTAATCAGACGGATGGATAATAGGAGCAAACGCTTAGGCCTAATGTGGCCAATTTAGCAACTTACCAGAAATTAATCCTATCAAGTTTAACTAAAATATGCCAGTTAATATCAATCTCTGTTTAACTAATTGTTCCACCCGCTTAATTGGACCAAGACACGATTTCCAGATGTGGTCATCATTGTTTAATACAATGCTCTTACATGAATAGCCCGTTACTCCATTTGCTAATTAATTTGTCACAAAAAGATTTAAAAAGTTACAGTTGTTTACAAGGGTAAAATCTCTAACTGTAAAATCTTGACAGGGCACATTAAAATATGTAATTGTTCGGGCCCGCCGACGCAGAACTGTCGGTTGCCATCAAAGGACGTCATGCAGTAGTTGCTTAGTCCTCTCCTGGGCACGCATAGTATGTCCAACAAATCTTAACCCTTGTCCTGTTATTGACGTGTAAACACGTTTTGAAACAATTCAAAAGTAGCAACATATAACCAATCACATAGTTAGTCTCTAGCGATCAACCAATCAGCAATCGATAAAGCGATTTCAAGTCTTCATTTATCTAGTTTTATGAGCAGGACAAGGGTTAATGTCTTTTCTTTTACCAAGGCTTCTGCAAATGATGTAATGCGATGCAACTTAATTGTTGTTATAATTGCTTGGCCAGTGATAGTCACATAGTTATAATTGCTCGTTACACTCTTGGCCATTGCACAGTGTAGAAATGACATGTTGTAATTTAATTGTTGTTGTTGGTTCAAGATTTTCAACATAATTATGAAAAGTGAGACTATAGTAGCTCAAAAAGCAGTGCTTTAAACCTTCTAGATTGAAATGTGTCAATTAATGTTAGGAAGTACATGAGCATTTTCCAGTCAATAATGTATTCAGAAACCACACTATAGGTAGAACGTTGCATAAACCAAACCTATCCTCGGGCCTGGCAAACCACAAAGCCACAAATGTGAATTGGTCCATTCTAAAACAACGAAACATAACTAACTTACAAACAGAAAACCATACAAATGTATAGGCCTGGCAGCAAATGAACATAATCGAACAACAGGAATCAATTTAAAATCATATAATAGACTAAAATATATTAAAACGTTCATAATGTTCACTTTGGCATCGGAATGAGAGTGAAGCCTTGTTTCTGTGAAAATATCTGATTATTCGTCGCAACAGCAACTATTGTGTTCTTCTCAGAGACATAACAAGAAGTGCTCATCAACCTTCTGTTATAAGAGTTTATGGAGAGAGTCAGTCGTCTTGTGGTGTTCTTTTCTCAATCTCGCTGAAGGGGCTATGCCAGACTGCCGATACCTTTGAGCAGCCATGGAAACTGGCGTAGAAGGCAATTATGGAGGCTTTCGCATTCCATAAGTCCATAACATATATTTGGTGGACATGTTGCTGGTTCCACGACAGGCAGAGATGGCAGAGTTCCAAGGAGTACATATGGTCTTTTGTGCCAGAGCTCTATGTCGTGAGACACAGCACAGAATACAGAACAGACAAAGTTGTTGCCACGATGAAGTACAGACGGGAAAGAGGATGATTACAGCATGACACAGCTACATATTCTTACAATCACCTGGCTATACAATGACGACACTAAGTTCACACTGACCGCGTGTCAGCCATTACATTGGTCGACTTTCTATTTAAGGGCGTTCAACATGACGATATGGTTCCGTTTTCAGTTCGGGGAAGGAAAAACATGACTGAAAGACATGAAGATTTAACTCGAAAGGGCCTTTGACGCACAAGAGTTCGACAGCGGCAGAATGGAATCGCAAAGTAAAAACCCTCACTCCAAGTACGCACCCGGTCGTCTCCGGAATCTCGCGCCTGGCCATTGCGTGAGTTCTGGAAAGGTCGATATAGCTCAATACTGCCACAAGAAACACGTTGATAGGGCGTAGCCAATGGTTAATGCTCGCTCCACTCAAATAGGACTAACGTCACATCTGCCCCTTACCCCCTAGTTAAAACATCTTCGTTAAAAATCTTAAAATAGATATCTAGTCTGTCGGATTCAATGATTTGTTGCAAGTCGGCCGGTTATTAAATTTGAAACACTATTATTTATGTAATGAATGTTTTTGTTGTCATCTTCTTCAGATATTACGTGATACTGCAAAAGCGCGGAGAGAATTAGAGCTTCACTGGAAGGCATCAGAATGTCCTTTCATTGTCAAAATCATTGATGTTTATGAAAACAAGTTCATGAAAGACGATTGCATCTTGCTTGTGATGGAATGGTAAGACTGAAGTAAAAACGGTTGATATCTATACAGCTGCATTAGCAGATTTCAGCTCAGGGTGGTTTTGCGTGGCACGTTTCATTGCATGCTATGTTGTCTTGCAGCAGTTAACAATCATGCTAGTAATTACTAATTGGTTGGCCTTTGTTGCATGCCTCATAAAGTACGAGCGCAGGGTTGTAGCTTGTAAGCGGGTACAGTCAAACCTGTATTAACGGCCACCTCTATAGAGCAGCCACCTGTGTATAAATTAAAGGTCACTCTTCATAACCCCAAAATGACACTTTCTATAGAATTCAACCTTGACAGAAAGGCCACCTGTCTAAAGGTCAATTTTCTCAGGTCCTAAAGGTGATCGTTATAGACAGGTTTCACTGTAGCCCTAAATCCACAACTTTTCAAAGAACTTCACACTTCTTCAGGACTGGGAGTGACATCATACAGGATTGGATCAGGGAAAATGAGGTTATTAGGCTCAGGACCCACAAGGGCTGTTAACAATTTGATGGGAGCGTCTTGGTAGGGACGTCAGTATCTGGGGCATATTCCCCAGGGGACTGTTTGGATTTATATTTTTCACATAGTACATTTCCTCGTATTTGAGTTGGCGAGCTGTCAACGATGATGACAGGTGACTGAAAGCACAGTATATTTAGTGAGGTGATATTATTAAGGGGATATCAAGCAGCAAGGTAAATCATCTGAGTTTGTATAAAAACGGGTATGGAGTTTCGCTTGGGAGAATATTACACAAGCATTAGCAAATGTCTACTGTATATTCAAGACTCATGTCCATTTTGAAACCTTTATCTGAGCATACAAAGGGCGACTCTATTTTCAGACTTATTTTTTAGATAACTCTGTATATTTTCTCTCGAATGGACTTTATATTATGGTATTCCAATACTATACGCATGCTCAGTAGTTTTTAACCTTCCTTTAAAAATTGTAGTGCTTAGAAATTGTAAATGTTTTGCAGTTAATTTTTAGATCATTGCAAATTGTAATTCATTTTGAGCCATTGGCAAGAGGGCCCAAGGGAGACAATCCTTACGATTTATTGGGATATACCCTCTATAAATAAAGATTATTGATTGATTGATTGATTGATTGGTTGGTTGGTTGATTGAGTGATTGATTGATTGAGTGATTGATTGATTGATTGATTGATTGATTGATTGATTGATTGATTGATTGATTGATACAATGTCATTATTTGATTTTGTGAACAATTAATGTTGTTTTAAATTTTAGCATGAACGGAGGTGAACTGTTTGAACGGATCCAAAGAAAAGGAGAGTCGCCATTTACAGAAAGAGGTATGCTTCCATTTTAACAGCCTTTTGCTTCTTTGTAATTTACGATAATCTCACAGTGATTTTCTGAATGTTGATTTGTCTTTTGTCTGTGTTGCTTTGTCAGCCACGTTTGACTGTGATCTATTGTGTGTTTTATGTAATAAGTACATCTATTGGAAGAGGAATATCTATCATTGTATTTCTGTGGCATACGATTTTTCATTTGTAGCTGCCATTGTAGTTGGGTATAGTAACTCCTAGTTTCTTTGTCATTGCTTATCATTAGATCAAACAGTGAAAAACAATCAATTCATTGTGCTTGTGTGATTCCGTATCAAGGTACAGTCAAACCTGTATTAGCGGCCACCTCTATCGAGCAGCTACCTGTGTATAAAGGCCACTTTCCATAACCTCAAAATGACACTTTCTATTGAAATCAACCTGGACAGAAAGACGGTCTGTCTATAAAGGTCAGTTTTCTTCGGTCCCAGAGGTGACCGTTATAGACAGGTTTCACTGTAACATAGAAAGAACTCTAAACCGACCTTAGTGCACAGGAGAAGATCATACATTGAGATCAGATGCGATATATTCTATTTAATTTGGATAAGGACCATATGTAATGACTGTGCAGAGTGTACAGTTCTTAATACTAACTTATACCATACCAGGTGGTAATTCGTGGACAGGAACTAATTCTTAAGCTTCATATACCACGTTTAATAACTTGGTGCACAACTGCAGACTTGGTCATATACTACATCAACGTTCCTTTAGGCTAGTGGTTAAGTAGCCTGCGTACCAAAGCAAACATTCACGAGATTTGTATGACCTGTGCAACAATGCTTGAATTTCTGTCCGATCACGTGGTCCATTCTCCCGAAAACTCAGGAGTTACTATACTATGGAGAAGAGACGAGTGCAGATGTGCATCTTCATCGAACTATTGAGAGTCACTGACAATCTTCCTCATCTGAAAGAGGCGTCAATAAGGATGCTTGGTGTGCAAGCGAGGTTGTGCTACATGACCACAACAACATGTCCAAACTCGCTCAGTATGTTAATATTCCGCATTTTCACTCCACCAGACTGTAGTTCTGTATCTATCTGTGTTTGATATTTCAGAGGCAGCGATGCTAATCAGAATGATAGCTATGGCTGTGATGCATCTTCACTCGATGGACATCGCTCACAGAGACTTAAAGGTACATTGTCGAATGCATTCCTAATACAGTCAAACCGGTATCAGCGGCCACCTCTATAGAGCAGCCACCTGTTTATAAAGGCCACTCTTCATAACCCCAAAATGACACTTTCTGTAGAAATCAACCTGGATAGAAGGCCACCTGTCTATAAAGGTCATTTTTCTCAGCTCCCAAGGTGACCTTTATAGACAGGTTTCACTATAACTCCTTTATTATTGTGTCTCTGGAGGACTGTTGTTCTTTTGTGTATTCAAGGCAGAGTACATTCGGCATGTCAATATCCTGTGTTATAAATAAGATTGTGTTGTGACTGTATTGCTTACATTATTTATCTTAATTGCTTTTGCAGCCGGAGAATCTTCTGTTTGCTGGTCAGTCATCTGATTCTCGACTGAAACTAACCGACTTTGGATTTGCCAAAGAAACATCAAGCGTTTCACTACAGACACCATGCTATACACCATATTATGTCGGTAGGTGAAATTGGATAGTGTTATATCAGTTAACTGCATTATCCGTAGCATTGCTTTATCGGTCTCAGCTGTAGTTTATTACCTCACATTTGTCGTCAAAGAATTGTATTACATTTTCATCATAGCGCATTGAAATATATCACAAGATGGATTCTATTTTTCTTCGCTTGGCATGTAAAAATGATTTGGTACTGGATGAGAGGGCATATTTCATCACAATAAAAGCGCATCACTGCACAGAACTAGTTACACCTAATAGCCGTATCTACCCTTTTTATGATTAAACTCATCACCATAGATAAGTTGTTTTTGGCGGTGGTGCTTGGTTTGATGGGAGCTGCGTCATGCAAATAGCAGAAAATGGTTTGGTGGGGTTGCTTCCCCGCGAATGGCAGTAGTCGAGATAGCAAACCTGTCACCACAACCAAGCACCAGTCACACTGCTAAGTCAGTGGAATTCCTATAACTACCTGCTAATAACTGTGAAGGAGAGGGAGGGTGGGGAAATTCCTAGTGTCCCAGTCATATTTATCGTGATGCAAGGCCTAGCGTTGCTTGCGATTTGCAGCCAAATCACAGATTGGGGTAAAGCAAATGTTCCAGGATCTCGCAGGCAGCAGCAATGGCAAGGTGCTGCTGCTCACACCCCACTATCAAGGCCATGTGTGTGGCAATGAGATTGATAGCAAGAATGCACTGCCTGATGACACACCACACCAATTGTGCCACAAAGAGACTAGCCTCCATTACAACCCTATCGCAGTTGGCACTATGGTTTGAGTCTAACCTCGCCTAAATTGCATTTAGCTACATTAATTCAGTGTTTAAAAGTGTTGAGTACGAAGCACCTGAGTTTCCATATTACTGTTGCAGTCTAGCAGCGGGAAGGCTAATGAAAGGGCTGGTGATGAACCCAGATGGATAAGCAAAATAAGCATTAAAGGAGGTTTCACACGATGCAATATATTGCATGCAATGTTGATTTTATACCATCATTAAGTGTCATGATGCAGCTGTATGCAATTAATTAACACCAATTAAGTACTGTGCTAGCACCTTGGATGTTTTCCATTGAGAGTAGGACTAATAATTAGAGTCAATTAGCTATTTATAGATTTCATTGCATGCAACTAATTGCATCGTGTGAAGCAGCCTTCATGCAACTCAGTATGTGCCAAATTCTATTGGAGATGACAGTCCAGCTTAGCTAAAGGCCACCTGTCATAGATGACCACCTGTGTTGATGATATATATTTCACCCACTTCGGGGTAGATTCAAATAATGTGATTTAGTACATGTGTAATTAACAGTTGTATATACGATAAACTTGGTATGGTATTCAGAAGTTTACAAAGCTGCAGTTGGTTTCTCAGTTTGCTTTACAAAAGACATGTACGACGAAATACTTCCACAGTTAATTATATGGTACAGGTCACTTGCTGAGTGACTGCATTCACGGCAAACACAAGTCTCATTTGGAACATGGAACGAGTTATCGGTGCAGATCAGGTGATGAAAACCATGGATTGACAGACGAATAAGATAATGGCGATTGAACTGATTGGAGTCACGCCAACCAAGGGACTGCAATACAGGGGCATACTGGTGTGCACTTGAGGTGAAGTTTGTCCATTGGGTGGTCGCGTTCAAATAGATTTGACTGCAATATGTCCACAGAAAATTGCCATCATCTTAGCTGTCCCAACAGAGATGGTTAGCTGATAAATGTAAAGTTGTAAGACATCCAGCGAGGCATTGATTGATGATGATCGATAACGATAAAGAATTAAAATCTGTTGGAATGTTAGGCGGCTTGCACTAACTATGATGTTACTGTGTTGTATTTCAGCACCGGAAGTGTTGGGTCCTGAGAAGTATGACAAGTCGTGTGACATGTGGTCGCTTGGTGTCATCATGTACATAGTGTGAGTAGATTGAGAGGTTTCTCATTGTGATATTCTGTTCTCTGCAAATTTGCATCATTTGGTTAACCAATTTGTTTTCAGATCGCTCTAAACTATCTACTACATTGTTTGTAGCTCGATACAATTACAACTACTTTCTCAAAATGTAGTTTGCTACAGCTGCTTTCTACGTCCTCAGTAAAGTAACTAACTACTTCGCTACTGACTACTTTCAGTCCCCCACATATACGATCAGAGTTTCACAATACCTTTGATACCTCAAATATTATTCAATATTATTGATGCTGCAGTGCAGTGTCTTCTCGAGGAACTGCTGCACTGCCACCTCGGCACTTAGCTAACTTCTTGTAGTTCGTTACTCCCCCATTATTTTTTGTGAGACATTGAAAAGGTTTTATCTATGCCGCATTTATTTTACATTCTCGACAGTTTCGCCAAAAGTCATCTGTTTAATGTTTCGTTTTTCTTTTGCACAATACTCTTAAGTTGTCCAGGCTATTGTCACTGATCGTGATGCATTGTCGAAGGAGATAGGCCGAGTAATAGTCGTATGTTGTACAGTGAAACCTGTCTATAATGTTCACCTTTGGGACCTGAGGAAAATGACCATTATAGACAGGTGGCTGCTCTATAGAGGTGGCCGCTAATACAGGTTTAACTGTAATTGTAATCACCACGAAGATGCTTTGAGAAACAGCGCTTCCTAACGATTGTAAATCGCATGGTACAGAGATATTGTTCAGAAATGGCTGCTGAAAACTGCTGAAACCAAACTTATGTAGTGGTATATGCTTTGTGTGCGTGCTGTTGTAGTTTTGACAAGGGGTATATCTCTTTATTTCAGTTTATGCGGCTACCCACCATTTTACAGCAACCACGGAGCTGCAATATCACCTGGCATGAAGAAACGAATTCGACAAGGACAGTATACTTTCCCTGAGACAGAATGGAAAATGGTCTCATCGCAAGGTACAGTGGTCACCATCTCGTTGTGTGGTCCAGATTTGCACTGCATGCTTCCTCTTGACCAACAAGGTAGTCACTCCTGTGCGAGGTAGCTAACAACATGGCTACAAACCGCAGACCTTGAAATTGATCCACGTTCATCGCAAGTTGTACACGTCGCAATTAGTTTATATTCAGGATACCTTGTCGTATGAGTAACAGCGAGGAAATTTTGACTTCCCACCTGCCCATTCCACCTTGAGTTGTAATTGTAGTCCTTCCACTGCTTATCGGTGTGACTGGTGCTTGGTTGTGAAAGGGACAGGTTCCGCAGCTTTGTCACCTTGTCATCGCTTGCTTGCACTGTCCACCTTACAAAGTAACAACTCCTACCAACCAAGCACTAACGCTAAACTCTAACCTAATGACGATGATCTTAATTACGCGGTAACATTTGTATCATGTAATCAATGACATATTGCTGCCTATTAGTGTTACTGTCCTTTGGCCGTGATCAGGCGTTCTTCTGGAATTCGGAAAGCGACCATTGTAAAGAGAGCTAAAATAGCTGCCTGAGGTCATTATTTAAATTATCATTACTGTAAACATAAATGTGACTTCACTGTGACTTATAATTGCCAGCGGTCTAATTCTCGCTATTTTGGTTTGGGCAATGGATCCCCTTTGCTTGTAGCATTTGCGATACATGCACTATTAGGCTACAGTACCCATGCTAGTCTCTTGAGAGGTTTACAGGCAGCTTGGCCAAGTAGCCTTTGCCAGCAAGAGTTGCATTGCTGCCTCAGAAAAAGAGTAGAGATCTTCCGCTGTTTGTCTATGCAATGGTGCACATCTGCTTGACACATACAAGCTTGGTTAATATCCCACTAGTTTACTCTCACTTGCCACATTGGCTTTGATAGTTTGCCTCTCTTGTTATCCGACCTTCTAGCTGCACCAGCAGAGGGATTTCAACTGCATCTGACCGTATTGCATGATGTGAATGACATGATGCTGTAAGCATGTAAGTTGGGCTGATTGCTAACTTTAAATCATCCTTACCATTTTGTTGCTTCTCGTTACAGCTAAAGGCCTCATCAAGGGTCTGTTAGAGACAGACACAACACGCCGTCTGGACATCAAGCAAGTCATGGACCATTCGTGGATCCAGGTAGGTTGTCAGAGTAATACCATAGTCCGTGGTCGGAATGCACCTTACTACTAAAAAATAATGCCTTGTTAGTTACAAAATTTTGTTCAAGTGCAAATAGCCTAGGTAAATCTACTTGAATTTTGCTGCCAAAGTAGCTGCCTGTGGGCTGCGTGTCTAAGTACTTCCCACTCTGCAAAAGGCTTACAAGACAATGCCCACGTCATTTCCTTCACCTTGCGTCATACGGCTAAAACCACACCAGTGTTTCAACTCTCTAGGAACTTATAACATTGGAACACATTACATTCTGCCAGACAAGTTTAAATACTAAAAAATGCAATATTACCTAAACTAAGTTAATGCGTGCTATTTGCAGTTTAAAAAAATTTCTTCTAAGATTTCTCCAGCTCTGACGGTGCTAAAATGGTTATTCTTTGGGTTAAGTACGCCCTTGACCTTAGCTTGATATGGTTTGATGGTAATGTCATTTTTTTTTAGACTTAGTAACAGCTGTTTTAGTTAATTTCTATTTGTTTTCAGGGTAATCTTGTCTATTTCCTGTGATGATCACCGATTATAATTTCTAATAGTGATCAGTAATTACGGTAATTGATTTTGATTATTAATCATGATTGATTGATTGATTGATTGATTGATTGATTGATTGATTGATTGATTGATTGATTGATTGATTGATTGATTGATTGATTGATTGATTGATTGATTGATTGATTGATTGATAGGAGTATATTTCAGACATACAGTGACACCTCGCTAATATCATTATTATTTTCCAGTCAAAAATTGTGATAATAAGCGGGTCGTGATATTTATCAGGTATAAATAGTTGATTTGGACATAACGTATGTACGTGTTGGCCTTCTGTTGCTAGCGCTTTGCTGAAGTGCCTCAGACGCCATTGTTGACTGTCAACAACATCACAGACGACCCTGAAGGACTCCAAGAGGCTCAGGTACGTTGAAGTGATCAGCAATGGGAGCTGTTCTCCACTGCTGTTTGTGAGGCTTCGGCTTCCAAGTCAATACCTCAGATTCTCCATCACGTAACATTGAGCAAGAGCAATATTGCCAGAAAATGTGCTGTTGCAGGCTTAGGTGTTAGAATCGTACAATTAGTTATAAGTATGTTTGTGATAACTTACACTGTAAAGACCAATCACCTGTTCTGAGCGACCACTTGGTTTATATTGACGGTGCTATGAACCTGTCCATAACAGCCACCTTGAGAGTGTCTAAGATCGCCCTTCGTGGACAGTTGATCCTTCTGTACCCAGTCATTTTAAACAGGTGATATAATTTACCTGTATTGAAAGGCCACTTTTCGTTTATCCCATAGGTGGTCGCTTAAGACAGGTGTCGCTTTTTACTGTAGCTGTTCGAATTCTTGTAATAATTATTGTTCATTGTTTTAGGATGAGATGTCGAGCGTTTTGGCAGTGATGCGAGTGGATTTGCAAGATCAAGTTAAACTGAAAGACATGAACTTGTCATCAAACCCGCTCCTAAACAGGCGGAAAAAGACCACGGATTTGTAAAACTCATTCTTCCAACGGAAAGACTGATCCGGTGCGTGATGGAAGGCAGGCGCGCCAAGTAAATAATCCGCGTTGGTACGAATTGACATTTCACGACCGTCGCTTGTCCTTGTCGTGGCATTTCATCAGTGAGCTTGTTTGAACGCCAGCAAATTAGTTTCACGGGTGGTGTTTGTTTTCACTTAGTTGAGTAGGCTCGTTGGTTATATTGTTTTCACGGCGTATTTTTATCCATTATGTAAGTCGTTCTTATTTCTAACATTATTAATTGTTTTTGTGTGGTTTCTTGTGATTTGTGGCGTTTTGATATTCCAAGGCATGAATGAATCGTTGCGTTGTTCATCTGTCGGGGAGTTTCGATTTGATGAGAACCATGTTCTCCTGCTGCTAGGCAATGGGGACGATATTACAATTGTAGTTTGCCGGATTAAGTGTTTTTACCAGATTCGGATCTGATCTCTGTGGTAGTAATATTATGACTATGGTAAAATCGACTTCTTCTTAGCTAATCTTTAACCCTATTTTTGAAAAATAGAAAATTTTCAAATGGAATGGCAAATACTGAAACCGTATTGAATCTTGATTATGGTTACATCTCTGCTATACTTTGTTCGAAGCGCAGGCGCAAAGCAAATTTGAATATTGCGGCATTTACGCGCAATTCTGCGACAACTGTTCGACTGGCCTTCGCTTCTCAACATGCGTAGTTTCAAGATCGACTCCTTGTTATTTCGCAAATATTTACTTGTCCTTTGAGATGAAAACGTGCAGCGAATCAACTATCTTTCATTCTTGTATTTCTCAAGTGTTTTTGAAACGTAAACCTTTTCTATAGCAAAGAGTATTTGACCAATGTGTTTGAGCGGAAATGAAGGCTACAATGCATTTGCTTTTCGCTTCGGAACAATTCTCTTGAAAGCAGAATCAAGATATAGCCGATGTTTCAACGGAACCATGTATCGTGGCTTGGAATTCTGAGCTTGCAACGTTGACTTCGTCCTTCATAGCCGAATTGGAAGGACTTCGCAAGGAACAACGTAAGTCAACTGATGTCTGCAGAATTTGATTTATTCCGTAATTTCTCGGGTCACATATTTTCTTCGTGGGAATTGCTTAAATCTAATTTTTCCTACTTTGATGCAAGAAATTACATTATCGCATTGATAACGTTAGTTTTTTGTCGGTAATGTCAAGATGTTCCCTACCGATCGGAAATGCAGACAGCAGTTTACGTTGAGGGTTTAATTCTTTGATAAAAATCTTGCATGTTGAGGCTAGTGCTTCTCCTAAACTGTCGATAAGGGTGATGTTGCTTGAATCGTTAATAGTATCGCTTCTTTCCTTAATATGCGTGAAAGGAAGCGTGTATTTCAAAGATAAGATGGATTTCATCCTTAAGTGTTTTGAATTATCGTCGTACACGTTTTCTCCGGATTTCACAGATACAGCAAGGAAATTCTGACTATGTTTCTAGCGATGGAGTAAGATACGATATCATGCGAGGCACTGTAAACTGACAGATTTAATCAGACCTACGTGTTGCTACCCTAGGAGTGATAAGCATAAACGGTTCCGAAGTCATCGTTGCCCCTCTTGTACTAACGTATGTGACCCTTCTAGACAATAAGCTCTACCGTGTAACGTGGCACGTGAGATTCTTAGATTGAACACGTGCTGCTTTGAGAAATAGAGATCAAATTATCATTATTGTTATTATTATTATTATTATTTATATACTATCTGTTTTTAAAATAATAAATTATGGACATGTAGTTAGGAGTTTCGCAAAACTGAGACAATTTTTGCGTTTACTGCGTATAACAGTAACAGTAGATTAGTTTTGATCTTTAGTTTGCAAGTTAAGTGAGGAAATCATTTTGATAGTGACATGTCAGGGAAATTTACTAGATTTGTAAAGTTAAGATCATTGTTGCGTAAGCCCCTCCGTTGCGCACGTGTATGCGACAAGCACCATCGTGGAATTTACCAATTGTTTGATGACAAGCTCCATGATTAGAAAAGGCTATATATCTTGGGAAACGGTTGTTTGCTTCACCACGTTATGCAGGATATTTCAAAACATACGAGGCTCAGATATCACCGAAAGATAAAAACGGAAGCCACATGTACGCGTGCGCAGTTTTGTCAGTTCATATCCCATCATCCCCTGCGGGTAACTAATGCGTACGACGCAAAAAAAATGCGTACGATGAAATTACATCAAACCTATTCACCTTGCATCAAACAACATCAGTGCATAGGTTTCGTTGCATGACTTATAGCAGGCTTCGGAATTGCGTGTACAATATGTAAAATCAAGATGACTGTATTTCCATCATTTCGATCTATTGTTAACGCATGCGTACTTCCTATTTTTGGGCGTGTTGAAACTCCATGCCATTGACGTCACTGTGTTCCTGTAATTTGTAACAATATGTGTTGAAAGCACAGTTCTCATAGCTGATAGCATCAGAAGTGTTCTGGTAATTCTGTGGTCACTAGATTACCACGTATCTAACAGTTGATGTTGCTTGTTTCGAAACGGGAAAATGTTGTCCCAGGATTATGTCCCCAGATACCTAGAAGAGGTATGTGACGTTGTGAAATCAGTATTTTTAACATTGTAGTATATTCAAAGAGTATTGTTTTACACCTTTCAAGTACGCTTTACAGTAGATACCCTGATGTTCATACGGATTGTAAATACAGTAAGTACAGTTAAACCTGTATTAGCGTCCACCTGTGTATAAAGGCCACTCTTCATAACCCCTAAATGACACTTTCTATAGAAATAAACCTGGACAGAAAGGCCACCTGTCTATAAAGGTCATTTTTATCAGGTCCCAAAGGTGACCGTTATAGACAGGTTTCACTGTAAGTGGAACTATTTGTATATTTCATAACCTGTTCAAGTGTACATGACTTGCGAAATATGTTTCCATATTTGATGAAATATATCATATGATAATTATATTATACATATCTCATAATAATCATATATTTATATATTAGTAAGACATGAATGAGGCTGAGGGTGATTGCGTAACTATCTTCCTATCGGCTTCTTCATCTCTGGCGATCAACTCCAAATCCTTTTGCTTGGTGCCTTTTGCTTACTGGATGTCTCTCATGCCAACAAAATGGATCCATGGATGGCGCCAGAAAATTTTCTGACGAGGGGCTAAGCTAACAGCGTAAGTTTCTACAAAATGCGTAAACATTGAAATCAGTACCAAATTCGCACTTCTGGGCCTCATAATATGTCGCAATTAGCTCGTCATCTTGATTTATCCAGATCGACGGCTGTTTAAACGGGATTGCGGAAGAAATTGCCACAGCTACGAGCTAAATTTTCCCCGACAGAGTAGCTGCAGATTCCATGCTAGGTTTCCCCGACGGGGGCGGCTACAGCCCCCCGAGCCCCCCTCTGGTGCCACCCCTGACTGGATCGCATTGATGATGACATCTTATCGCCCTTGATTTTCATTCCCCATACGACTACGTGACTTTTTTAGGTTTTCTCCGTCACAATCTGTTCTGTTTTCAATCGATGACAATAAGCAACAAATCGCCATGTCGGACATCGCCCCGTCGTGACCAAGGACGTGACCATCGGGGACGCTTCTGACGTCATCGTTTTGTTGTGTCCATACACCTGACACATTAAATTGTTCCCAAACCAATTCATTCATTTATGACGAGGCCACTTGGTGTCGTAAACGAAACCGTTGTGTTTTGAGATAGAACCTTTTGCTATGTTTCGGACGTCAGTCCTGGCAACTTGAAACATTTCGCGTGTTAGTTTCCTCGAAAGTTTTACACCCGTTTAATTCTAATTGCCGCATTTCATTCAATCTGTTTAATTGAAAAATACATTTTATTGGCAACTACTAAATAAAAACTTAACTTTGATAAAATACATAATTCAAATAAATAAATATTACAGTGAAAACATTCCTAATCTTACGACTATCAAAATTAATTGCTACCATATTTACATCATAATCTGAAAATTGACAAGAACAACCTGCTGGGCAGGACCCTAAAATGCTGGTTTTAATTATTGGACGTACCAATTGATTGCGTTGTAGTGTAAATGGTGTTACCGCTAAACATCGCATGAGAAAGCAAGGAATGTAGACGCTTTTACGCAATCGTGCTGAATTGTAGCGTGCGCAATAACATCCAAGTAACATCCCACTTCTCCGTGTAGCTTCCTTTATCAACCGAATGACACGAAACTGTCTTTCCGTTCAATTTAATGATAGATCAAAATCAGTTGTTACATCGCACCTTGCCACAAACCTCATACAGAAAGTTAAACCTGTCTTGGGCGACCGCCTAAGGGACCGATGAAATGCGGTCTGCTAGCACAGGTAGTTTTTCGAAAAATTAGACTGTACTTTATTTCTTTAGCTTGCTAATTTTTGTTCTGTGAAATCAACATTCATCTGTGTACTAGATTCAATTTCCAGTAGGATCGAAAACATTTGCTTGCAGAAAATGAATCTCTTGCTAGTTTCGTTATCCTTGCGTGAATTTTTTGCGGTAAAATTATTAGCGTACATAGTTAGATGTTACTGAGACTGCAACGCACGACTTTGAAAATCACAAATCAATTATCTATCCGGTATTCCTTGATTGACCCACGCAATTTTTGATTGATTTCGGGTTTAGTGGTATCACGCTCGACGGTTGATGACGTTAGAGTCGTCATTTGAAAATTTGGAAAATCTTGTCCAAAGGTGATCATCGTTCGTAATTGCTATTGAGAAGCAATTAATCTAATGAGTCTTTTGACATTCCTTGAGCCGAGATGCTGTTCCGTGTTGAATTACCGAAAGGTTGGATGTTTTGCACGAATCAGAAATCTCCGCATATGCTTACGAGAATAGATTCTGTTCCATCGTATGACACTCAGTGAGACATCGTAATATAAACGCTTGTTCGGTGTGTACCACAGTGAATTATATCTGCTAACTGCGTTCACATCAATAAGCCTCCGTGTTGACATATACATTGCCTCTACTTATGCCGTTGCGTATATCTCCTTCCATTAATGGACAAGGCTTGCCGTCATTAAGATGATTAGTGATCGCTGATCGCTCGCATTCATAACACATTCTATCGGTGAAATGATCAAAGATTCTATAAAGACAAAATGGTTTGGGGAAATCCATGTCATTACGTCACTGATGAAGAGGTATTGTGAACATCGTAATTAATAACATTTAATTGCGACGGCATGCCCCTGCAGGAAGGTACAATTACCACTTCATTTCCCGCTTGTGTAAGAAAAAGAACAAGTTAGCCAGCTACAGTATGTGTCGTCAGTCGATGCGCGTTGCTTCGTCCTGCTCTTGGAAGAAAATCGAAACATATTATAATACTAACTTTACTAAATCGTTCCTGAGAAATCCTGATTCTGATTTGTTTACTCCACTTTTTTTAAAAAAAAATGCATTTGTTCTGCGATAGGGAAATAATTTGATACAATTTCTAACCGTAAATAATAAATTAAGAAGATGCGAAGTGTTTATTTACAGTAATCATTGGTCTGGCTGAAATCGAATGCTATGATCGACCGCTGACCAGCTCCTTCTGGGACATCTGTGAGCCGAAATCAAGCTGACGCTGTTGACTAGTCAGCTTCACGTTATTTGCTATCACGGTACTGTACAAGAGGCACTCTTCTAACTAACAGGATCCCTGTGAGCTTGGTTGAAATCAGTTGCCGCGTTGAACGGAAGGGTTGAATTTCTCCAACAGGCAAGTGTAGCTAGTTTCTCTTGCAATGTATTACAGTAGAGGGAAGTCTTTCGTAGGTTGAGTTATACATTATTTTAACCTTGATTTTAATAATATACCTGTCGATCAGAATTTGATGGTGTTTAGTTAAAGACAAATAATCTGTTAATCAAATCATGCAATAATGGTTAGAAATGATTTGAGTGAGACCTATCTCTCGGTGGTTTTGAAGACGAAAGGTCCGATTTGATATTTTGATATTTTCTTCAAAACTCTTTGACTCAGCTTCTGGGGAATGTTTTTGGGGTGCAGTTTATGACACTCAAGTGACATGGAACGGTAGCCGATTGCCTCCGCCAGGAAGTTTAGGTATCAGTAATTGGCGTCATTGTATTAGTAATTACTCACTAATTTTTATTCATTTGAAAATGCTGATGCAAGCATTGACAAGTTATTACCATTCGTCTCGTCCGACAGAGAGATGCGAGACGCCTCATGCGGAAAGTCAAAAGCATAGCAGAAAATACCCCGTTCAACAAAGTCGCCTTTTGCCATCTCGCAAGCTACCGCCATTTCCGACAGCAGAATAAAACTTGTTTTTAATCAAATCGATAATGAAACCAAGTGGTACAATAGTTAGAACAAAATTCCCTGAAATATATCGCTACTTAATGGAAAAACGTACGAGTTCCAACTCAAAATCGCTGTTAAATTTCTTATTATATCGCATGAAAATTGTTTCACTTGATGGATAACTTGAATGGTACATAAAACCCTTGACATGAAATGAAAACTACATTTTTGACTCTCTTGTGTTAAAAAGTTAAAAATGTTTTTCTGTCGATATTGAGCTAAGTTTTAAATAAAACATGATGGGGCGTGGTCGTGGGGCCCAAGTATCCCGGTTCCTTTTGGATTTCGCCCCGTGCCTGCTGCCCCGCCTGTTGGGCTGTTGAACAAAACGATAGAGGGAAAAGCGATGTCGTTACAGAATCTGAACAGTTTGATCCATTTCCTTTCCAAATGGCTCCAGCATAGCACCCAAGGCAGATGCTTTTGTTGATGAAGAACGGCTGGGAGGAGCGCAAACGTTGAAACCACCTTCACACTGTATGATTCTCCCACCCAGGAGTTTTTTCCCAAGCCAAAAGTAACGGTTTCTCTTCGCTGTTTTCAAATAAGTTCGTCCGTGAATGAAACGAAGATATGTTCGTGTTGCGTTGGTCGTTTTACCCGAACCAAGATCCGTTTATCCATGCCTTGGTTTCCCGCCAAAAGCGCCATTCCATTCATTAGAATTCTTGTGAATCTGTACGTCTTTTTCAAGGAAACATGGTTGGCGCTTGAATTTCCAATTACGCCAGCAGACTTATGTCGTTAAATTAAACCGTGGCGGCACTGCAGGGCTTTTGTTGCTATTTGAGTAATTTGTGAAGTAATTGTTATGGTTTTGTTGCAATTGCCACGACAAAGGAATCGGTGTCGCACGCATTTCCTCTACACCTTTGGCGCTGAGAACTAGTCACTTTGCCTCACGATTCAGGAAAGTAAAGCGACGTACAATAACAACAGTTTGTTCAGCGAAAGTTCTCGTTCGGACGTCATTGTTTTGATTCGTAGCCACTTCCTCGGAGCAGGACGGAGGGGAGATAATAATCTTTGATATGAAACTGTGACAATCCTGCGTTCTCGACGTGAAGGACATCCGCTGCAAAAGAAACATAGTGTTCACAACGGAGCAATGGCGGCCGTTCAACAGAAATGCAGTAGCGGTTAGCAAAACACGAACAACAAGCGTCCTCAAATTTACCTGAAAATAATCCTAGCGAATTTCAAAAATAGTTGGAAACTTTACTGGTGAAATAGACTTTTTGTTCGTGGGACCTTCACAACTGTCTGAGATCCCTTTAGCTCATACTGTTCCCGCCATTGCCGACCACTTCTCTGCTGACGTCACAGTTGGGGGAAGGCCCCGGATCTTGACTGTAATGTCATGTTGTGTGAAGGGGTCATCCTTCCAGAACAGTGGAATGACCATCGACCACATCTCCGAACTTCCTCTAGCTCATTTAGTAAGAAAAGGAAAGGAAGTGGCATAAAGCGTCGGGGACATTTAAATTGCATTTAACGGGCTGGGTAGAACGTTAGGTAGCATTCAAGGGTCGATTAGAGGATCATTTGAGTTGGTCGCGCGTAGGAGGTGGACGGTGGCTGCCTTGGAGACAGTCAGAAGAGACCGTTCTGTAAAACACGCGGTGTTTAAACTCACACGATCAAGTGTTGCGTTACTACGGAGGCGTCTCTCTTGTCTTTGCTGCCAAGAAAAGATATTTATTCTCCTTGCTATCTTGAGGTAAATTATTGAACTTGCTAAGCGTGGCTGTAACACCTCATGTGTGAACCCACAAGGGCTCCACAGACGTACGTACATTACAGTGCGAACTCCTTATTTGACCAACAAATTTTGACATGCCATGATTAGTTATGTGTAGGTTAGATAATCTTACGTTGTAATTACGTGATTTGATTGTCACGTAATGATCTATTGTTTCATTTTGCTCAACTAGCCACGACATTGTGCCAGGTGTTACCAAATACACTTGACTGTCATTCAACCGCCTCATACCGCATTCGCCAGCCAGAGGAACGGGTCACACCATGTCGATCGTCGTCAAATCACAAGTCGTGCTCGTTGCGCTGCAATTCTTCGTCTTCTTTCAATCTACAACATGTCTGCCAATGGCATCGCTGTCTCGTAAGATTGCAGAACGGGCAGTGGCTAAATTGACGACGTCCATGGATGCAATGGAAAATGAATTACGACACGATGCGAGCAAATTCTCTCTCTCTTCAACGCGGCGATTAAGAAGCCGACAAAGTGGATTCGTAGCAAGAGATCAACCTATTACAACTAGCAACAGCAACCCACAAAGTGAACCAGCCGAAAAGATCTATCGAAGATTCCTCTCTCAGAATGGTGTTGAGCCATGGCAATTGATTTCTTCGTCATTTCAACCAACGTTGAAACCAAGTGGCACCTTTCGCTATTCATTGGTCTGCAAGAATGGCTATCTGCTGTCGATTGATAAAAATGGCAACGTAAGAGGCGGACTGAAGAGAAATGCTTCAAGTAAGTTTTTATAAAGTTGCTTTGACTTTATCAATGAAGCAAAACTTTTTGATTCGATTTGCCAGCGCATTATAGATTGATATTTCAATGAATTTCTCTGAGCTTTTCTGCGTTATATCGTTTCACAAATCCTCTCTTTGATTTATGGTAGAATATACTGTATATATTTATATTTTTTGATTTTATCATTCAATTTTCTTTTCTTTCTTTTGCTCGATTGTGTGTTTTCACAAAAGACTGACTGGGGATTTACTTATTCTTTTCAGCAACGTTCGACTTCCAAGTGTGGGGAAAAGGTTTGGTCACCATATGGAACGCTTGGTCGAAGCGCTATTTGGCGATAAAAAGGGATGGTTCCTTGATAACAGTGGTACGTATTTCGATAGATTTTGCGTTGAGTTCAGTGTAGGAAAGAGTTTAGCTTGTCTTGCCTTTGGGATGTCCCCTTCCGTTCTGTCAAAATGACCCCTGTTAGTTGCCCCTCCCAGGATTGCTTACAATAATAAGCGGCATCCTTCCCCTGAAGTGGCAGCAGACAGGGGCATTCTTTTCCGCGAGATGTGTCGGTCTGGGAAATTGGCCTGGCGGCGATATTCGACCAAAAAGACAGCCGTAAGCCAAGCCAGCGAGATCAGGAAATGACATGAATGGGGCTGCCGGCAAAGTCAATGCATCCAGCAAGAACTGTTGACGAGAAAGGCGTAATTCAACGTAAATACGTCCATTGTCACTGCACGTGCGTGTCCAATCTGCCGTGAAAACGCCCACTTTATCACAGCTCAAACATACGAAATGTTGATTCATTCAAACGCCAATTGAACCCGCGAAATTGCCCGCTCGTCAGATCGCATCTCTGATTGCAATGCGTAGTAATTAGCTGCCTATTATTGTCTGAGACCCGTTTGTGTGATTATTGTACAATTTATATTCTAACGATAGTCCATTTTATTTTTATTTTTAGAAAGACCGAACGATTGAAACAGTGCTGATCCATCGCTGGCTTCCATCGCAATACAGAACATTCAAAAGTCTTTATTACTACCAAGAAGGATGGCATGTTGGAATTCGAAAGAACGGCAACTTAAAAAGGGGTCGACCGTCAAACGGCAAAGTACAAACGGCTTTCCAATTTGTCCTGATGTGAGCTCCCATTGGCGTTGCGATGGCAACAAGATATTCCCGCCAATTCCCAGAGACCGAAGTACTCGAAGAGACGCAGCGTGTTCCCAAACTGAAAATCGCGACTTTAATGTGAATACCAACTGTTGATACCTCCTTGATACCTCCTGGTTCGGAAGAGATGTTTGGAACACCTCTTGGGATGACATTGTATTTATGATAATTATATTATGTAAAAAAGCTATGTATATGATAAAGTCAGAGGTTTTAAACCAACTAATTTATTCAGACTTTTTAACGATACGAAAGTTTACTAACTGATAGTTAGTTGAGCCACATTTTTATGATTACAATTTAAACAACCAAAGCCACATTGCTTCTTCGTTTTTGCCTCGCAAATTCCTATAGTTTTATAGAAGCCTGATTCAATCTGGCTTACAAAAGTTTGCAACAAGTATTTAGTTTTTATGAGGTTGTAATTTGGACTGTACTATGTTAATTTCCTTCGGTGCTACGTCCGCTTCATATAAACAGGAGTTACAGTATTAGAAAATATATGCATAGTTTATTCCGTCTATTTGTAGTTTGTATCCCAAACTAGCGAGGACAGTTTCCTTGCGAATTAATTTGTTGTCTTCGCGTGCCCAAGCTAGTTATGTGCTAATAAATCCAGATTTTTCTAAAGAAGTTCAGAGCATGGCCTTTGAACTAAGGTCAAACATAATTATATATCATTGAAGTGGATTAAGATTCGATATGATCTATCTGACCTTCCGGTGAGCATTTCTTTGTCAAAGCACGGTCAAAGTTCAGAGGTCATGTTCAGCTTTCACGTCATCGTGTCAGAAACCTAATGTTTGGAAGCTGGAAAGAAATTTGCTGAATTATTTCACAGGCAAATTGAGGTGATTAGGGTGATTGACAATATTAAACAAAGCTCCAGGGTGATTTACAAAGGCTCAACAAAAGATGATAATTTCAGGAAAATTTCGACACCAGTCGAGACATCATTGTTTTTGGAATTCCATACGAATCAAGAGCAACAAACGCCAGACAGTTTTGTTTGTTGAAAAATAGCCCTCACGATCTGCTATTTCGAAACGAACGCCTTCAAGTTATTTCAATGTTGAAACGGTGTCTGTGTGGAAGAGCGCGCGTGTTTATGCCGAAATTAAAAAACTCAACACTTGCGCAATGTAGGAATGTTTGTGTAGTTTACAATGAGAAATATTCGATTGTCACACGTTTCATTTTATGTAAAGAATTTGCGTAGAAATGCTTCCACCTTTGCCCAGACAGGACTTTAAAGTAGCATAAAATTTTGCTTACAATAAGTTTTGCTTCAGGAGAAAAGGGCCAAAGGGGTCATTTCTTGTCTATAGTTTAAGAATTTAGAACTAGCCACAGCTGCTAGAATTTGGAACGCTCAGTGACTCAATCTGCATCCTCATTAGACCACGCCGATTTAAATTGAAAGCTCTGACTTTGAGATGGTGAAACATGCAAAACACAAATCGTTTGATAAGTTACTGACAATTTGATACGGTGTGAACATAGGATATGTCCCTGCATTTAAATTATTTCGTCGAAATAAATGCTTTTATCTGCTTAGTCGAATGAGTCACACATGATAAAAACAACAAATTTAGCAGAAAACATCCTTTCTGTTACAACTCCTTGAATCAACGGAGATCTTGTAAAGGATTTGACGTCATCCTTGCATCCGCTGTTATAGAAATTACGAACAACAAAAGCAGATCCGAAGAATAATTTCACCAGATTGGAGAGTCGTGGGCTGATGGCCTACCACGAAGGCAAACTTAAACAAATGATATAATCCTTTAAATAAGATGCCGATTCTAAAACATTAATGATTGCTTGATACGCCCGTGGGTGTTTGCTTGAAAGGCTAAAAGGCCAACAGACCTTAGATTGACGACAACGTTATCCGGAAAAACATGATTTGGTCACGTAACACTAGGGAAAATTACTTGGGACAGCGTCCCAAGTATTGATGAACTACGCGTTTGAATACCTTCAGCAGTTAAAAGGCATTATGACACAAGAAAACCTTTTTTCATCCAGGGAATGTAGTATAAGCAATGTCCTAAGCACTGTTGCATAGCAAGGTACGGTTATTTGGCTGGAAAGCTATAGGGTTAAGGCTAAATTATTCGCATGTTTCAAACATACCGTCATTTCATTCTATAGCATGCTTCCTGGGCATAACGCTCTTAATTGAGCTCTATTGTTTGCTTATTTTAGTGGTGTCTCTTGTGAGTAATTAGCAGGCAAATGAATGTTTGAGAAAGTATCTGATATTGTAGATGTGGCACAATATGGTTTGATACTGTAATTTGGGGCTTTAGGAAAAATTTATCTTGATGAAATTTTGACTTGCTTGTGTCAGAAATTGCTAATTAAGAGCTTCAAATGCTTATCAAATTAACGGGAAACAGGATTTTCATTCATTTCGCGCATTCCCAATGCGTATGCTGGTTTTACTTCTCACGAGGAAAATTCTTGCTGTGGATTGACCCTAACCCTAACTTGCCGTTTTGACTTCACTGTCTTACAAAATAGTAACACAGTTTTTATCACGAATGCACGCTATTGGCAAGTCACTATTACTTTACAATCACACGCATCATAGCAAATATTATTTGCATTTAATTAACAATGTTTTGATGGTCAAATAAAAAATATCTATCTAGTTATTTATAGCACGCAGAATATCAAGGAACTTGAAACAAGAGCAAATGCTCTGAATTAAATTTATTTCCAGTGTTACAAAATGATGTCTCTTGGAAACGAATGCTAACATTTGCGCGTTAGAATTTTAAGTTTCTCCGAAGACATCTGAACGGGATAAAATGTCGAGCGAGTAGTGTACAATTGGTTAGATACTGTACTGTATATGGTGTTATAGAAACTCCGCGTTTTCACAGCCACTTAAAAGTGAATGAAATAAAGAAACTATATAAATTAATTAATTAACTGGAAACCAAGTTTTGGTAATCTGCATGTGCTGTGTGGAGATGATTTTTGATGAGTTCTTTGGTATTGCCGTGCGGAAAATTAGACTAATTTACATCGTACTTTGCAATTTTCCTGAGTTTCATTCTCATTAGTAGTACTTGTTCGGCGTGCGATGCGTGGCAGACGGAATTTTAAACGTGCAGGGTATCAAGCCTGAGTGAGGTAATCTAAGCCAAGCAATAATTTTTTGGTCACGACTTGTCAAATCACAATAACATCCATTAAGATTTATTTCCCTGCAAAGAGATAGGAGTCACGAAACCTCAAAAATGCTCACGGAATCCACATAACTTTTGTCCGTTTGCATGTTCGGCACGAAGGACTGTGGAAGTCAACTTATATATGTGTGTGGCCCTTTCTAGAGCCAGCTTAGTGCCAACCAATACTCATCTTGACTTAATGTTCGCTGAGACAGCTGCAAGGCTTTGTATTTTTGATTAACAAAATTACCGAATATATGAATGAATGAAATTTTTGCATGATGGTATGCCGTGTCATGTGGCCACCCTAGACACGCACAGAAGATAAGTTCCGTAAGTGCTAAAGACTATACAATAGAGAGGTTTAAAGAAAATAACAGATCTCGAGAAGAGCATTGCTTCACGACATTTTCTGCGTGATCTGACGTTGTGCCAGGGAAACACATCTTCCATGTACTGCAAGTCTAGAGTTATTACTTCAAAGTTAAAATTTGGCAAAGAAGGCACAAAATACTACAAGATTATACCATGCATCATATTCTACGAATCCAAAGATTGCCTGAGAATAGAAAATTTCGTCACGAATGTATGGCAAAATGGTATTGAACATTGCAGGAAGGCAAGTCGCACGGCAACCAGTTCGATGTCAAAGTGCACGAAAATGACATCATCAACTCCCAAGCATGGATACTTCAAAGACAAAAACGCAGCAGTAACAATATACAAAAACTATGTATAATTTTATTAAATATTTTCAACATGGGTTAAATGCTTCAGCGTATATTCGGCAAAATAGAATCAAATCAAGACGGGAATAGCGCCATTGTCGACATCCACAAAGTTACGTAAATTCAAAAGTAAAAATAGATTCTGGAATATATTTAGCTACTGTCGGGCTTGCAAGTGAAATTTAAATTGCATCATTCAATGGCAAGGAAATTATGCGATTGCACCAAGGCCAACTCTCAGTCCTGACCACTGACAAGGTTCTAGGGACGCTTTTATATTACAAAGTCCAGAATTACTTTAAGGTTATGGCATTTCAAGGCTGCAACAACATTAAGTTTATCGTTATTTCATTGTCGGGTAAAGCTTTCAAAATAGATTTAGATAGATGCAAGACATTTATTCTGAGATTGCTTGCTCTTCCTTTTCGGGAGCCACATGATCAGCCCCAATAATTTCAGCCCCGTCACTCTCAGGGGCATCTGACCCTTCCTTCTTGCTAGCAGAGCTTTCGAGAGTTTCACTCTTGCTTTCAGTAAGTGTGCTAGATTTATGTTCTTGGGAATCTTCAGAGTTTTCCACAACAGATGTGTCCCCTTCGTAACCACTACCGCCAGACTCAGGTGCGGTTAGGGGGGCGTCCCAAATGATGTTCTCGGGGTTTGGGACGGCTTCTAGAAAATTTCCATCAGGGCAAATAGCATCAAAAATCTTTTTCGCCTGTGAAAAACACAATTTAAAACGTATTTCGACATCAATGAAATCAACTCAAATGGGAATAGGGCCATTGTCGACATCCATACAAAGTTACGTAAATTCAAATTTAAATCTATTACAGTCAAACCTGTATTAGCGGCAACCTCTATAGAGCAGCCATCTGTGGATAAAGGCCACTCTTCGTAACCCAAAAATAACACTTTCTATAAAAATCAACCTGGACAGAAAGGCAATCTGCCTATAAAGGAATTTTCCTCAGGTCCCAAAGATGACCATTATAGACAGGTTTCACTGTACATTACTCTCAGATCTTTAAGTAACAGCCCTAACCTCGTGAACTGCTTTCTCAAAACCAATTGAGCTATCTGGCACTCCAGTGGTGAAAATGTTTCTCGGCAATTTTGCAGCTGCTGAATTATCCAAATACTCTCCTTGACGGTTGAAGTATGTGCACCATAGCACTCGTGGCTTGACGGGTGTGTCATCTATAGCATAAAACAACTAGTTTAATGATACAATCATAAAAACAATGAATCACAACTGATTCCAGGAAGGATTCCAATTAATTTGATATTGAAGCGATTTAGAAACATCAATAGACTAAAAATATCTGATAAAGTGGCAGCAATTTTCTCAATATGACATCACACCGTCCTCTTCTACCTGCAAACCAGGAAACCTTCCAAAGATATAATTAAAGGCCACAGTGGCGAACTGTAATAAACTGACGAGCATCCATCAGACTTGAAAAAATAACCCAGTCTATCCGACCGCACTAAATTCAATCTACAGATTTAAGAACTTAGCCTGAGACTCAAGATCTAGTCCCGGACTACACTTTGGTCTACAACCATGTATAATTGTATACGCCACTGAAGGCTATCCAGCAACCATCTGTTGTAAGCTACACTTCTATTGGTTCCTCTAGGACGACATCCGACATCTTCATGGTACCAACATATTGCAGTGCTACGTTGATTCATATCACATCAAACTGCATTACGTACAATTGTAAACTTTGCCGCAGATCGGTTTTCAACGTTGGTATAGCTCTGTTGATAATTAAGCAACTTTGCAGAATAAATATCAAAATTACCTTGAGGTACTTCTGTCGTGAAATATTTGTTGACGTATGGTTTCAGTATTTCTTCTGGCGTTCCTTCTCCAACCACGGTCAGGTGCGTTACAAACACCCCTTTGGGGGCACCGGCTGATGAAGCACCAACTTCAATCAAAGTCACAGGATTTCCACTGCAACCAATTGTAGGAAGTACAGCTAATGTCATGTGTTCCTCGTCAGAAGGTTTCACAGATCCAACCGTTAGTAAAATACATCGTGATATGTTGATGACAGGTGATGCTGGCAGTGCACATGTCGGGATGTAACTGTCCTCCATAACAACATGTTTTGTTTTTATTTCCAGATCAGCATCAATAATGACTGACGTACAAATTCCATCATCCAGTTGAAGTGATTGGACCGTTTTACGCAAGCAAAATGTCCCAGCGAATACAGCTGACATCCTGCAGAACGCTTGAGGTAATTCCCCAATGCCATACATCGGCCACAGGAATGGAGAATTGCCATATCTTCCAATGGACACAAGAAATTTCTTCGTTCTTTCCAAGCCATCCATTACTGTGCATGTCTCACTGACCATTGCAATGGATGTAAGTACAAACGCAATAAGATTGCTCGTTAAACGTTTGCTTTTCATAAAATCAATAAAGGTGCTCCCTTCAAAGGAATTAATGTCTTCCAAGTCGTTCTCGTACTGTTGACAGAATGTCAAGAATTTCATCAAAATTCGTTTCTCAATGACCGAAAAGAGATTGCTTTTAAAAACGTCACCTTTACTACAAGGGAAATCAACAAGAAGGCCATCTTTGGCCGTCAAGATACGATCCAAGACACGAAAATCTGCATAATGGCTGATGTTAGCCTCGATAAGCGATTCAACGAGATCACCGCGGCAGTAAAGAAGCTTGGGAGATAAATCAATATTGAACTTCCGCGACTGGCTTAGAAGGTCCTCCATTGTGATGTCAGCAGAGCCGCTCAATAACCTTGCTTGAGATTCAATGCTAGCTACAGATCGAGACGATTTCACTGGTGCAGGAGTAGATGTTTCTTCGTCATTTGCATTTTGCTTAGAAGGGCCTTGAGAAGACTCAATTTCAGCTACTGTGTTGTCGATGTCACTTGGAGTGACCTCTCTTGCTTTACATGTCGGTTCATTCAAGTCCTCTTTGGAGTCAACATCAGTTTCCACATGAGAAGCACTTCCTAAGTCAGGATCCTCTTTTTGAGATTTACAAGCACTTTCTAGATTGTGCGCAGATGATTCTTCAGAAGGTGACAGTTCAGCTTGTGGTGGCAGCTCTGATGTAGCATAGTCTGGTAAGGCATCTCCTTTATCACAGACAGTTGCGTTTTCCTCGGCTGGGGATGATTTTGAGCTTTGTCTTGAATCTTCGACATTTTCCCTAGTTGATAAAGGACACAATGAAACCTGTCGCACTTAGATAAGAAACGAAAACAAAGTAGACCTAAGTACACTATCTAAACTTGACAACAGGATAGATACAAATCACTAAATAAATTGCCTGGAGTACAGAAAATGTATCAAAAAGAAAGAAAAGCACAGTGTTTGGTCGGTGTAGTGGGGCTCACACTCGTATTGACTTGACAATGTCACACAAATTGCCTAACGTGATTTGGTGTGACTACATGTCAACCTTCTGATACTTGATTGTCTTCAAAACGGACAATACTTATGACCGACAACGACTTATACATGTGGCTAAATTTATACTTCTTTTAAAACGTGTTAGCCTTTCAATTTGAAAATGAGATGTCAATTTATAGTCGCATCAAAATAGTGCTAACTACATAAGATAAAAACTTACGGCATGTAATTATGAACTTGGACATTCCAAACACGGCCACCTGATGCAGGAACGTCAAGTCGATTATCAACTTCTTTGGAAGGCAGCTCAGTCGATCGATCATCATCATGCTATAACGAAAAAATGTGATTATGTTCAAAGATATTTCGTATAAATTTAGGCTTACAAATGACAATTAGCTCGTGGGATTACTAAATCACAGCTTAGATAGCACTGCAATAAGAGCATGTAAGGTTACAGTGGCCTACTGGCTGGCCTTTGTTGATGTGTGTAAATGCTCGTCTCATCTTGTTCTTTGTTCGTCATGATTGGCCTTGGTTGACATCGTCTGTTGTTCACATTGCGTTAGCGTGGCGAGCTCAAAGCGACACTCAATACTGCGCATGCGCAAATTTTTGTCTGTTTGTTGGCAAGTAATGTTTGCGAAACATTTCTATTTTTGTGGGTTTCCAAGTTTCCTGTTGTTCTTCAAGTGTTTTCCGGAAATAACTGACACTTTTGATCACTTCAGTCTTTCCAGGTGGAAAGTAAAGTGATTTAGCCGTTAGCAAAAAGTAAACAAACTATAAGGCATGGATGGAAAAGGTCTGAAAAACAAAATGTTGGAAGTTTTAGGCCTTTAAAGTTATATAAAACGAAAGATTGAGAGATACTCTGTTGAAAATCGACTGAACATTTATTCCATAGCAACTACAAGAGCCGCGAGAAACAAAATGCATTTGTAAACAAAGCCACCACACTGAATTCTCAGTTGCAGGATCAAAACCGCACGAACGAAAATGTCTGAAAAACAATGAGTCTGCA
>OFHS01000070.1:0-30594 GCA_900245855.1 Calvadosia cruxmelitensis | reverse complement strand
CTATTATTTTCTGATAATTGTTTCCTGCATTGTTACCTCCTTAACATCCACTTGCAATCCATTATGAGTTCATCATGAAGCTGGTTCTATTAAAAGACTTGTCTTAGCCATAGGGAAGTGTCCCACTCTATAAGGAGCCAGTTTATTACTATCAGTGCACCATGGGGACTAGGTAAAATGTGGGGGGGATAATTCACTTCAGAGACAAATGGATGCATACCTGGGACAACAAACCTAACTGTTGCCTCAATTACCACACACAAATTACATGTCTTAGCTAATAATCACGGTCTCTGATAGGCACCTACTCTAGAAGAAATGAAATCCAGGTCAATCAAAGGCACACAAAATAGACGTTGCTGAACAAACGCAATCTGTTTTACCTTCTCTTGATTGATGAAATCTAGAAACTGTTGTAGGGTAAACGTTGCCCACTGAGACCCATAGTAGTCATTCCTAAAAGCAAGCACATTCAAAGATAAACAGGCAAGCATGTCTTAATGATCAGTTGCCTTGAGAGAAAACCTCAAGTGGTCCTTCAAGAAGTCACTCTCCATTGGTGACTTCGGTGGTCGCTTTAGACAACTTTGATAGTAAGGTTATATTTATATCGTAATATCGCGTAATAACAACCAATCAAGTGATTGATGGATTGAGGACTTTAATCCTGGGTAAAAGATTGATGACTTTAATTCTGGCAGCTTTGGTTAAATAGACCATAATATGTTTCCAATGGGGTTTTGATTGATGACAACCCTAGGCAGGCGGCTATTCTATGGAGGTAAGATCTACTCGTAAAACTAAACTTCTACAATATATCGCCACCTCACGACAGCATTTGAAGTAAAACGCTAGTACAAAACAGAAAATTATTTGTTGGCAACACTGCTTACAAAATTTAGTATCAAACACTGTACTCTGAAGCAGATAAGTAGGTTGACTAAACTACGAGAGATAAACTCGCAGACTGCATCAACATTCTTAAATTTTTAGTGGTTATTTTAGGAAAGTTTGCTTTGTATACGCCAAAGGACGGTTACACCAGATCAGAGATAGTCAGATAGATTGTTGTACTAAAGCTTACGCCACGCCAAGATAGGATAATTTAACAGCACGTGTTCAGTATTAAAGTTTCAGAATTTCCTTGACTTGCACGCTGCACTACGCCAATCACCAAATCAGAGCCAGTTCCACGCCAAAGATCTTCAACGTCCAGTTTGCAGAGTATGACACTTCTCACCGAGATCTCGGGGCGGCACAGTCCAAAATGTTCAGGGGTAGTGACGCAATTGAAAATATCAATTGCAACAAAATATCACTCAGGGGCACTCCTCAGGGGCGAAAATCAAATAAATAAATAAAAATAAACTGCAAAAATAGATATCATACGGAGGATGTCCTATTTCGTCTTCAGTTGCCAAACATTTTTGACCTACACTAGGGGCGCCATATTGCTAGCAAAATAGAGATCTCGGGGGCGGCGGTGCCATATTCTGCAAACTGGTTCAACGTAACATACGAACTTTCCAGACTGGCAACACCAGTGTGGAAAGTTCGTTTTGTGTACGCCGAAGATTACGCCAGAGTCCTGCGCCAAAGCTTACGCCACGCCAAAAAACTGGATAATTTTAACAGTGTTTAATACTAGATCTTTGAAAATTCCGTGCCTTGCGCCACGCCAAAAGCCAAATCGGAGCCTGTTCCACGCCGAAGATCTTCGGCGTAACATACAAACTTTCCAGACTGGTGGCAACACATGATTCAGAGCTATAACAACTATCAAGTCAATGTATAAGATGTAGACCATACCTGTCTAAATGGAGGACGCTCAGGCCAGCACGAGAAAGTGCAGCACTGGCAATGGATTCAGGCAGTCCTGTGAAATAAACAGAGATTAGGTAGGCCTAGGCCTAATCCGGATGACTGGAACGACGACGGAACATATACTCTGATTACTGATTAACCCAGAGGATTAGCTCGACAATTAAAAAAAAAAAAACTAAAGCTTTACTCTGAGATCCATCATGGATCCACGGATAGCTTCCAAAAGTATGATTTGAACAACATTTAGGAGGGAAAACGAGTATACACGAGTACAAACTAACCCGTCCCAACAACGACGACATCAACTTCGCTGGGAAATTCGTCCGCCATCTTTGTTAACCTCACAATAAAGCAGTCTCGTTTATGCCAGAAGCAACGACAACAACAACAACGGAATGGAAACATGAAGCGAGTTCCTGTTTTCAGATAACGTTGACGACTTTAAAATATCACAAGAAGCATTTTACCAGACACAATATAAGACTTTCTACCTCTCAAAAGCACGGTTAAGCAAGCGTTAAGGATTCTGCAGTTTCAAGGGTACGCTATGGAGGAGAGAATTCATCAAATTGCTGTAAGCACCTGGTGCGAATTGCATTGTTGCTGTCACACATTGAAGAATTAGCCTTACTTTTACCAATATGGATAGCGAACGGACAAGATGCGAGAGAAAAACTTTGTACGAATCATTCAGTGATAAGATTGACAAAGATGTCATTGACATGGTCTATGCTGAGTGTGACCAAAAAGGTGAGTTTCAATTTCGGAATGGGTAGATGGCATGTCAACAAAGACGCTCGCTCGAATATCAAGCTAATCTGACAAAAACCTGCAAGCTGCGCGTTTGCTGCCAGTTAATTGTAACAATACCCAAGCTAAGATAGCTCTCACATGGTCTTTCTAGTGCATGGTCACAGTTTTTACTGCAAATTACGAGCAATACACAAATGAATAATCCAGAAAACGTGCTTTGAGAGAAAGCTTCATAGCTGAAGATCATGACTGAGTCTAGATTTCTCCTCGGAGGTAATATTTCGACGTCATAGGCCATTATTCCTTATTGCAGTCAATGGCGTTTTACTGAGTCAAACTTAGTACAGTCAAACCTGTATTAACAGCCACCTCTATAGTGCAGCAACCTGTGTGTAAAGGCCACTCTTCATAACCCCAAAATGACACTTTCTACAGAAATCAACCTGGACAGAAAGGTCACCTGTCTATAAAGGTCAATTTTCTCAGGTCCAAGAGGTGACCATTATAGACAGATTTCACTACATAGCCTTTCTAATGTATTAATATTTACGTTACATTGAAATGTACTAATATTTACATTGAAACCTGTCTATAAAGGTCACCTCTCGGACCTGAGAAAATGACCTTTATAGACAGGTAGCCTTTCTGTCCAGGTTGATTTCTATAGAAAGTATCATTTTGGGGTTATGAAGAGTGGCATTCATACACAAATGGCTGCTCTATAGAGTGTCTCTACAAATGCAGTTATTGGCACTTTCTATTTTTTGCCTTTCAAATTTCTTCATACTAAATTTGCCAAATATAAAATCATACAAAATTAGACATGACTGTATCTTTATATATTATATTACCTGAATGAGTTGCTACCATGATTTAATGTCAATGAACAACCTCTATGCGCAGTCAGAAAGTAAGTTAGGTGTATCAATACTATAGTCTTACGTTTGCATTGTCAATCATCACCATCAATAGTATTTTCAACGGGGATATTTGTTATAATTATGTTCCCCGTTCCTACATACGCAGTTTATTATCATTCCTCTTTGTTTAATTATTCCCTTGTTTGTTTAGTTCTGGATGCAATTGATTGCCTTGTCGGGATGGCACGAGATGCTCCAATGACATCTGAAATGCCAGATGCCAGATCTTCAAGCCCACGTTCTGGCGATCTTGCCGCAAGGGGGACTAAGATCTACTCTGGTAGCCTGGACACTAGTTCTGAAGTCAAATCACGTCCAAAACCCCAACGTCAGAAGTGCCAGGATGACGCAATCATTGATGTAATTGATTGTCGCGATTCCCACATTATCCAGAAACAGAAATCTCCACTGGCATCGCCAGCAGGTATGAATCGTACCTGACAGTTTATTTACAGAAATTTCTATAAAGTCTTAAGTCTTATTGGATATTTTGAAAATGTTTTTAATGTTGATCAACAAGGTTTAGTATTGTGGGAGAAAAATGCAATTGGTAATCAAGTTAATTTGTTTGGGGACTGGTGGTTAGATACATAATCTTCTGATTATGTTTGACTGTTCGCGTTGTCAAGTGCCAAGTAAGCCTACAGTCCAACGTCAATCATATCACCATGGTTTTCCAGCCAATATTCGGTATAATACGTGAGTCTGAATACTTCATTCTGAAAGAACTTGGTTCTCAAATTGAAATGATATCAAATGGGTTGTGATGTTAACCCGAAAAGTCATAATATGAACCATTTGAACAAATGCCAGATGTGTGTCACTGATGCTGTGTAATTGAAGCTGCTGGGTACCGTCAAAGGCCCTCTTAGAAAATCTTGATGCCTGTCAACGCAAACATTTTTTGCCATCACAAAAAGCCGATGGACAGACAATCTGATCTATGACAAGGCACTGTACAAGATGTGTAACACCACCCCACTGTCTATGAATATGACCCAACTGAGATGGTCTATGTTTCGCCACTTGCTTCGGGATAACCTCAAATATGCAGAAATGGAAAGATGGAAACACTGAGATCTGCAATCGAACTGAAGAAGCTTGGATGCTCGCTGAGGATCAAACGCAGTAGATTAAACTGAAGACTGATTGTAACTGTAGAATGCTTATACTACTGCAATAGCAGAACAAGCTTTTATTAGCATTACAATGTAGTCTTAATTTTATATGACTGTGTATTTGGTAACAAGGATTATCCATATTGGACAGTTTATTTGTATCAGTTGCGATGTGTCGATTCTTCTTTGTCATAAAATGTAATGCTTTTATTTTTAGCATCGTCCTCTCAAGTGAAGAAAATGATGTATCTTATGAGAGGTCTTCCCGGCAGTGGAAAGTCATATGAAGCAAGGTAAGGATTGGTTTTCTACCTAGAAATGTTTAGAGATCCTTGTAAAGCGTGGCTTCCATTTCGATCGTGAGTTGCCGGCGATCACTGGCGGTCTAAATGGAAGCCGTCAACTGTTGGTGCCGGGGATCACCGGTGGCAAATTAATCCCAGAAAACACTGTAATATCTAGGCCCTCGGCTATTCCCGCAGTTTCCAAATGGTGCCAACTTCAATTTTCAATAGTTGCATTTGCTTTGACACAAAATTTATGGCAAAGTGTCACTTATTTCATTGACTGATCACTTCGACGTTGAGATTGAAGCTATATCAATAATCAATGGAAAGCATGTTTTCGGTGAATTAAAGCGTTTCCAGCTTTGACAACTGTATTGCTCATATGCCATGTGTTGACATTGTTTTATAAACACACAGAGATAAATGAGATGGGAACCAAGAACCGCCGGCAACTCCCAATCGAAATGGGAGCCAGACTTTATGCTTGCGTTTGAGCAACTACAGGCACAGGTTTATTAACTTCAGAAGCCAGAGCACATACATCAAATATGAAGATTATGGAACCTCAGAGGAGACAAACTCTCAAACTTACCCAGCCACCGTCTTTTAGATATATTGATTGATTGATAAAAATTGATTAAAATAACAGCTTTCCTGTCAAGTTGTTATTTTAATAGTTTTTTATCAATCAATTAATATGAACGAATTACAGTAGAATAGATCGAAAGATAAGTGCTATGATAAATGCATACTAACCATGACGTATAACCAAACACTTGGAGCGACAGAAGAAAACGGAAGCATGAGGCTAAATTGTGCTCTTTGTACCTTTTGAGAAAAACGGCTACGGTAAACCAACCCGGCTAGTAAGCCTAACCTTATCATCGCGATCTGCTGAAAGAAAATTGCATTCAACTGTATTGGCAACTTTTAGATAGCGGTTTGATGTACAGTCAAACCTGTATTAGTGGCCTCCTCTATAGAGCAGCCACTTGTGTATAAAGGTCATTCTTTATAATCCTAAATACTTTCTATAGAAATCAGCCTGGACAGAAAGGCAACCTGCTTAAAAGGTCATTTTTCTCAGGTACCAGAGGTGACCGTTATAGACATGTTTCACTGTATTAAATCTCTGTCGGTCATCAGTCAACGCTTATCGCTCCTCGAGGAAGCAAGGCGTGATCACTCAACTAAAACACAACAGTACTGTGATCGATGCGGGCGTCTTGGCTTGCTTTCGATGGCTTGCCTTGACGTCACGGCCCCGGTTGGCAGACCGCGGGTCCGAGCTATTCTGTCGAGAACAAGAAGAAGGAGTCTCGACGGAATTGAGAGAATAAACGTTGTATTGTCTCGGTTTCTAAATGGTTGATGAGGAAAGAGTGCTTGGCTTTCTGCAGCAGAAGTTTTCTGCTTGCCGTCTTTTCGCTGTTTTCCCTGCTCGGATTCCTCGTTTCCTGACGATGGCAGCACGCACCGCTACATGACGACGAAGGCCTTCAAATTCCTGTAAGAATACATTCGATGTTGTTCCTCCATTTGCCAAACCAAGGAGCTCCTCAAGGTCGTAGACTAGTCGCAGTCGTAGACTATTCTCCATGCTCATCATTCAAATAGCATTTCAAAAGTAAATAACATAAATATATAAATAAAAGCGTAAAAGATACTAAAACTAAAAATAGGCGAGCGGAGTCGCTACGAATTCGGCAAATAAAAAATAAAACGATAAAAAGCCAACATCAATTCTCAAATTGGCGGAGCCTAAAAGTCATGACCGGCGCCAACAAAGGCAGCCTGGCAGCCTGTCGGTGCAGTATTTTCCAATGTTGTCGTCGCTTTACTGTTTTTCCTTTCATCTGCAGGAGATTGAAGGGGAAGCACGGCGTGATACTTTCGACGGATGATTATTTTGAAAGAGATGGAAGGTACTATAGCTGTAAAATCTGCCTGTTCCTGTCGCACTATCACATTTTTTGGACTAATGTGTGCCTAGATTTGCTTACCTATAGGCCAATTCACATCACACCGTAAAGTAAGAAAATATTCCGTAAGAAAAATTTCCATAAGAAAATTTTTGACAGCATTCACATCGCCAAATTGTGGAGCACAATTTTGGCACCAAATCAATTAAAGCTCTCATGCTAGACAATATTGTAAACAATTCTCCCAGTCCAAGCTTCAAGAAAATTCACTTCAGAGCATAAAATGGAGAACAAACGAAGGTAAATTCTATCTCTTGTTTCTTGAAGGGAAGTCTGGGACTTTCAGGCCTTGTGACGGTGATCACCGAAACTTACGAATGCTTTCAGATAAACAAGGAGCGCACAATTCCGAAGTTGAAACCACAGCGGATGCAATCTGATTGGTCAACGCCAACTTTTTCTTATTGCAGAATGTAAAAAATTGAACTCAACCTCAAGTCAAAATTTCCCTACGTTAAGTCCAAATTTGACGAAAAATTTTCTTATGGAAAGGATGTGAATCACCAATTTTCTTACGTTACGTATTGATCTGCATGGGTTTTATGTCTACTTTTTTCTTTGATTTCCTTCAGGTATCTTTTTAGCCCTTATGATCTTCGTGAGGCTCATGCTTGGAATCAAACACGAGGTAGCATATTTGTTTTACATGATAAACCATTATTGAACACTTGAGTTTATTGACGATTGTCTCATTTATTATGCGGAGAGATCAAGTTTCCAAGGCCAGAAACATAATGGCTCCTTTTTATTGGTGCTGTACAAAATGGTGTCCAACTACACCCCTGTTCTTGCCTAGATTGCCTCATGGCAAAACTTGAAGCCATACAGGATATTCATCTTAAAGTTGCCCAACAGAACTGGATGCAATGGCTTATGCTTGGAAAATGAGGAATTTAAAAGGCGAAAGGCCAGATGCCTTGTGATGGTCCGCCTGGCTGAGAGGTCCTGTGGGGGGGACACTGATTAACTTGGAATAGATATACTGTTGGCAATAAACTATTCAAGAAATTAATATCAAATGGAACCCAAGAGCAAGACCTATTTCATGCAAAATACATTTAACCACAGAGGTGTTCACAAAGATGTTTGATGTAGTGCTAGCCTTTTGTTTCAGCTGATTCTTATCTGTTTCATGCTACACCCTTGAAGAAGTTTTTATTTTGCATGGTTTGTGTCTCAGTGTATTAGCACAGCAATTAAAGTTTGTTTGTTGATTGTCATCTTGATTGGACATCCGAAGGTGCTCATGCTGTTGGGATGTATATTTAGGCAAGGGAATGCCAGGAGTGTCATATTTAAGCATTCGGTTTTGATTGCTTTCTTAGCCAAAATCGCAACAGAGAATACCGTCTCGCCCATCATCATAGACAACACAAATACGCAAGCATGGGAAATGCAACCATATGCGGCAATGGTAACAGCTTGGCAAATTTGTTGCTAATTGTAAAACAGAGGTCACACTTGTATGGAAAAGTCAGGTGAAATGCTAAACGTAAACAATAGATAATGGTCCAGTTACCATAGACAGTTTTGCAGTTCCCTTCATATTGGATTTGGAGTATAGAGTAAACCTCTTTGCAGAGAAAGTTGTTGGTAATTGGCTTGTCATCTGTTACAACAGATGCAAGCACAGCAACACCTAGGCAGAGAAGCAAAGACAATCTGTTTTGTGCTGAGTTCAGCAGTGTGACATTGAAGATTTATGGTATTTTCTTTATTGCCTGTCTTTAGCACGAGTGTGGCCTTGGCTGTGTTTTCTTACTCAGGATATCTAACTTGATGTTATGTGTGTTGTATTGTGCGGAACATATCTTAATGTTTCCAGGCCGTCAAAAATGGATATTCAGTTGTCATTTGTGAGCCAAAGACATCGTGGAGTTGGAATGTCGTGGAATTGGCAAAGTAAGTTTTGCAGTGAAACCTGTCTATAACGGTCACCTTTGGGACCTGAGAAAAATGACCTTTATAGACAGGTGGCCTTTCTGTGCAGGTTGATTTCTATAGAAAGTGTCATTATGGGGTTATGAAGAGTGGCTTTTATACACAGGTGGCTGCTCTACAGAGGTGGCTGCTAATGCAGGCTTGACTGTATAGGGTTTGAGAAGATGCGATTATACATTATGTTGTGCTTGTGAGCTGCAATAGAATCGCTTATGGGAGCCACAGTTAATCAGTTACACAATATTAATATATTATATACTAGCTGATCTGAGCTGCTCTGATCTGGTTTGCAAAGGAAAGCACAGTGAATTCAAGGTGCGCATTCAACAGTGATAATTTCACCAGACTTGCAGAAATATAGCTCTGCTTCAAGATGGCCTTTTAGAAAGCTGCTTCGTTAGATTTTGCACCAATTTACATAACACATCTGCATCATCAGCGGCTGTGTGCCATTAACATGGCATGCAGTTACCTGGAGAGATTATGTTTTACATAATAATGAGTATAAGAAAGATATGTATAAATAGATAAAAGTAAGGTAAAATTAGGTTCATGTGTCTGATTAGTGCACTTTAAATGAAGCTAATATCGAGTACAAGTCGATGTTTATTGTGGCTTTCCTAAGTGATGGTCTGCTGGTATTAGCGTTAAGGAGCATAGGGTGGAAGACTGAAACGGCGTTGTAAAAGCGGTATGCCAGGAGGCAGAACGAATGTTTCCGGTAGGCCGTTATTGATTTTCTGACTTGAAAGTCCCCTTCAGTTGCCGACCTGGTTCTTCCCGTGTCATATGAAAACAATTTCTAGATATTCGCCGGGCCCTGCTGTTGTTTAGCATCCCAGCACATCGCCAGCGCTGCTTCCATGCTCCATTGCCTTAAGGAGTTGAAATGCAGGTCTAAAGCGGCAAAGCAGTCAACAGTAGATGTAGATTTTCCACATCCGAGTATGAATGAAACATGATGGAAATTGGGCTGGTCGACAAAGAATACCGAAAAGAGCAGTCAGCATTTGCAGTTCTAATTGAGTGGTCACGAAGTGGACATATTAATCATCAGAGGTTGCTATATACAATGAAACCTGTCTATAACGGTCACATCTCTGAGACCTGAGAAAAGTGACCTTTATAGACAGATGGCCTTTCTGTTCAGGTTGGAATCTATAGAAAGTGTCATTTTGTGTTTATGAAGAGTGGCCTTTATACACAGGTGGTTGCTCTATAGAGGTGGCCACTAATACAGGTTTGACTGTATCTTTATCTCGATTCTTGTGATTTGTCTGAGGTGGTCAAAGCCACACAACATTATTAACTTTATGTTTAACTTTAGACGCAATAGCCATGGAGTGCCTGAAGACAAGATTGCTGCTATGTATGAACGATATGAGCATGGTTTAACGGTCGATTTAATTCTCGGAAGTACAAACATGAAGACTGTGGATACAGTGAAAAAGTCAAGAGATGGGAAGAATAGGGCATCAAAATCCCCGCAGAAGATTATGCCTTCGCCAGTGAGGAGTTTTGCTTCTAATTTATTGACCCGACCAAAGAGTTTCACAGAAGGCTCTGGCTCACGACCCAAAGAAAATGAGGTAAGACTCACAGCAAGCCCTTCATTCATTTATTTGTTTCTGTTTTAATAATTGTGTAAGCAAAAAGAAATTGGTCAAGCTAAATGCATTTTATAAGGACAGGCTAAGATTTCTTGGAAACTGACCAGAATATCAACTTATCAACTCCTATGTGGCTCTGACTTTTGTCTTGCTCATTTCTTGTCATTTGCTTGTCATCTAGCAAAGACCCCATGGCAGTGCAGCAAGTCGACTGCTATCCAGTCAAATAGGAAGAGCAAGTAGCTTGAAGACAACACACTCATCTGGTATTGAGACTGCCATTCCAGATGACGAGGTATCTCCTCAGCAAGGCAGCGATGACACTATGGATGTGTTTGATATAACGCCAGCTCCTTCAACCTCTGCGTTTCAAGTTCTAACTCCTCAGCAGAGTTGCAGCTCTTCATCATTGTTGAATGTCTTGGAAGGAGTCGAACTTGATGATTCATCTAACAGGAATGATGGAGCACAGGCACACGTTGACAGTGCTTGCGATAGTGCTCAGTTTATCAAAGACTGTTTCCCAGATTTCGATTCAACGATTATTGCAATGTTACTTTCCGCGAATGATGGGAATGTACAGAAGACATGCGATGATTTATTGCATGATACAATATTTATTGAATCTGATGAAAATGATTCAATTTCAGAACCATTGTTATCAGATGACTTACGAACAGATGCTGCGACGCAAACTGATTTAAATTCTCACTTTGATATTGGTTCTGACTCGTTAAGGAACCTTGATGGTGGTAATAAACTTGGTGCATTACAATTGTCGCCGGAGTGTAAACAAAACCAATTGATTATCAACATGGATGAAAGCTTATGTCTACAGTTAAAAGAATTTTATGGAAGCTCAAGTGAAATTGTTGGTGAGTTCTGAAAAATCTATAGACATCGAGTGCCAGTACAGTGAAACCTGTCTATAATGGTCACCTTCCGGAACTAAGAAAAATGACCTTTATAGACAGGTAGTCTTTCTGTCCAGATTGATTTCTATAGATAGAAAGTGTCATTTTTGGGTTACGAAGAGTGGCCTTTATACGCAGGTGGCTGCTCTATAGAGGTGGCCGCTAATACAGGTTTGGCTGTACTGTGCTAATCTTATGAATGAGACTTTGTCTTGTTGATTCTATGATTTGTTTTCATTAGGTTGGGACGTTACTGATACTGTGGTGCAATTACCACTAGATGTTGGAGAGCAGTTATTCCATGCTCTTGAAGGGGCTATCAAGGTTCTCATCAAATCCTTGTTATCTGTAGGAGCATTTTGCATTGACTGGTATTTAACGTTTTAACCCTTGTCCTGCTCATAGAACTAGTTAAATGAAGACTTGAAGTCGCTTTATCGATTGCTGATTGGTTGATCGCTAGGGACAAACTATGTGATTGGTTATATGTTGCTACTTTTGAATTGTTTTGAAAACGTGTATACACGTCAATAGCAGGACAAGGGTTAACATATTCAATCCTACTAATTAATCTGACTAATTGGGTTTCCTCTTTATCGCTAGACTCAGAAGACAACAAAACAGCTTTTAGAACAAAGAGGTATATTCAAAATAACGAGTGTGTTTGTATTTGTTCAGTTTTATATCAGTTACGTTTTAGAACAGATTGAGAAAACAACTCAAAATATCAATATGTTGTAGAGATCTCTTAACCCGTTGAGTCCCACATTGTTTTGCGGCTTTTGTTAGCCTCGTCCCACATTTTTTTAAGCATTTTGTGACTTTTCACTAAAACTGCTCTAAAATGCTGAATATAAAAGCGATCGAAATAATTCCTTTTGCATATTAACCCCTTGATCTACGGCAGAATCCACAAACTAATCTGCTTGATCATCAACATTCTGTTCATCCTTGCTTTCACTTTCGACTTCGGGGGTCACTTCCGAATCAGAATCATTTCAAATCTCCGAGATTTCTTTCCATGCATTTTCAAAAACACTCAAACAGTTGATGCCATATCTTCGAGAGTATGCAGAAACACCCGAAGTAGAGAGAGAAGACGTTGCTTGCTTGTAAACATAACATTTTCTCCTTCGATGCCGCCATATCGAAGCACCCTCATCAGCTGAGTGAAAACCGTTGGACGGGGAAAATAATATTTCGGGCCGCAGTTCAACACCAATATGTAAACAAATCGTGTTTTGTGAGGGCTATTGTGTCTAGAACAATTGAGAAGTCTTTAGAACAACAGAAACCTAGCATGAGACAAGATATCAGCGCATTTTCATTGGTCAATAGGGATACGGAATAGACCGTATCCGAGACCGAGGCTAAGTGAAACGGGCTACGGGATAAACCGTATCCGGGGCTCAACGGGTTAACAATGCTCCTTTTGGTAAAATATTTCAGTAAATGTAAAAAATATCTAAAGATTATGTCATTCACACAAGGTTTAACAGCGTAGCCCCATTAATTTCACCGTAGGTAATATCACGATCGGTTTAACCCTTGTCCTGCTCATAAAACTAGTTAAATGAAGACTTGAAGTCGCTTTATTGATTGCTGATTGGTTGATCGCTAGGGACTAACTATGTCATTGGTTATATGTTTCTACTTTTGAATTGTTTCGAAAACGTGTATAGACATCAATAGCAGGACAAGGGTTAATATCACTTCATTTAGAGAACCCAAGCTCTATAAAAGAAAAACATACAACTATTTTAATATTATTCTCGCTTATTATCACAATTTTTCTGTGGCAATGGTGTTACAGTATAACCCGTTTAAGCGCAAATCGGATAAGCGAAAATCCTGCTTATCTGCAAACAACTTGCTATGTACCGATTTTATTGCGTTTAGTACAAACTCTCTTAATCGATTCCTGATAAGTGAAATTCCGGATAAGAGCAAAGAATATCGTTGGCAAATTACTATTGCGCTTAAGCGGGTTACACTGTATTAGTGGGGCTACACAGTGTACATCTATTCCAAATAGCAGTTTGTTTGAAGTAACAAGCCAAAACATGTTGAAACCAATCGAAGGTGTTCTTGGTCATCACTTATGATACTTTGTTGCTCGACATACACCATGGCATCGATTCGTTTGTTTCCCAACTCATGCCATTAAGTCTCTGTCCGTCAAAGCCTTGACACTTTCAATAGAGGTTCATACTTTTTCGATCAGATTCCATGACATTCCTCTCAATTCTTCTCAAATAGTAATCTTATATGACATGTCACAAACTCGATAGTTTTCCTGACTCTTGGCAAAGCTATTGTTTTTCTAAATTTTTAAAAGTCACACTATCTGTTTTGGACTATTTTCTTTGGCATTGATGCAAAGACACATCATTTAGGTCTCTAATGTAGCATTATACTTATTGCAGATAGTGTGCGGGTGCAGTTATCGAAACTATCCTAGAGCCTTTTAAAAGTAATTAAGAAATGAGCTGAGACAGTTGTTATTTGTTGCTGCAGCGTGTGGAAGCCTGACTCATCCTTGTAGCTTATTGCTGTGAAGCCCCAAGGCAACTGCTTTTTGCAAGGTGTAACAAGTAATTTTTATTCTCACCTCAGACTTCCTAGTACAGTCAAACCTGTCTATAATGGTCACCTTTGGGACCGAGGAAAATCGCCTTTATAGACAGATGGCCTTTCTGTCGAGGTTGATTTCTGTAAAAGTGTCATTTTGGGGTTATGAAGAATAGCCTTTATACACAGGTGGCTGCTCTATAGAAGTGGCCGCTGATACAGGTCTGACTGTATGCATTGTTTTGTAGATGAAATCTACGCTCAACAGTTGCAACTATATGATGAATGCTCACAGAGTCCTGCGACTTCCAATGCGAAAACCAATTCAAGACCACACGACAGCAGATGGGGTGAGGGCTTCTGCGTTGCTATGTATACAATGAAACCTGTCTATAATGGTCACCTCTGGGACCTGAAAAAAATAGACAGGTGGCCTTTCTGTACAGGTTGATTTCTATAGAAAGTGTCATTTTGGGGTTATGAATAGTGGCCTTTATATACAGGTGGCTGCTCTATAGAGGTGGCCGCTAATACAGGTTTAATTGTAGTTACATGTGTACTATGCATAGTTACATATGTGCTATGTATAGTACAACATTTGACCACATGTACTATTTGGAACTTATCCATCTCTCCCTTTCTTGGAACCATCAACATGTCTATCAAGTATGTATGGAATGCGAAAGCCTCCATCGTTGTTCTTGTACAGATATACTTCTTCTTCGGTTTGCCTCGTGACGTAGTTAGGATTTCCAGAACCACACTCATAATTGGATTAGTATTACGTGGAGCATTTATGTTTTATTGTGTCAGCACTGTTGGTTCTTGCTTTTTATTTTTGTTTGAATTTCTGTTCGTTCAAGGGAGCACAACATTTGGGTCTGCTGCAGAATACAGGGTCAGATCATACATTTTGTTTCCTTGGTTGTTTTAAGCATGCTTTTCATTTTTTGTATAGTTCATAGCTACTTTTTGATTCCTCCATGTGTTTCCCAACTGTTCTCTGGCTTGAAATGTTATGTTCTGGTTAAATCAGTGAAAATGTTGTATATGTTGCATTGTTTTGTCGCTACTGCTATTCTTGAGTGAAGTAAAAGGTGTGGTATTTTAGGCTGCAGAACAGGACAGAAAACGTCAGAAGATGTTGCGTTCGTTTCCGGGTGTCGATGAAGATGCCCTGCTTCAAATTCTGGAAGCAAATGGGTAGGTACAAATAGCAAGTTGCAGTTTGTACATTCACTTTCTTCCACATTTATAACTTGTTCGATGACGTGCACTAATTTGTAACTCGTTAAGCGATGTTGCACTAGTCAGTAATGTGACTGATGAAGACACTGGTTGTTGCAATCAACAGTGAACTATAATTGAGAGGCGTGTTGATGGTCCCACACAGGAAGAGATGGCAGAGTGCCAAGAGGTATATACGGTAGTTGGTGCCGGAGCTCTATGTCATGAGGCACAGCGTAGATTGAATCCCCTTGGCGCCTTCACAGGCTATGGTCACGCTTTCGATTTATTCCCGCGACGACAAAGTAGTTCTTTTTAACCTTTGTCCTGCTCATAAAACTAGTTAAATGAAGACTTGAAGTCGCTTTGTTGATTGCTGATTGGTTGATCTCGAGGGGCTAACTATGTGATTGGTTATATGTTGCTACTTTTGAATTGTTTTGAAAACGTGTATACACGTCAATAGCAGGACAAGGGTTAATATATATTCACACTCGGGATTCTATAAAACATATCTTATGGTAGCTGTATCTGTGTACAGTAGAATACGCGTCGAAATAAATATAATTGATTGGATTGATTGATTGATCGATTTTAAAAAATAGGACAGCAAGAGCTGTTTACACAAAGAGGCACAGACGACTAGGAAGAGGATTACAAGATAACACATATCAAAATTCTTACAATTACGTGATTGGACAATGACGATATCAAGTTCACAGTTCAACGACGCATCAGACACAAGTAGCTACTGATGTTATTATTTTATTTTGAATCACAAAGTTGGATGCTGAAGCTGATCTACCTTGATTTGTTTGTAGTCTCACATTTCTTTTGAGTGTTGAATTGACCTATTTTCTGTTTAGGTATGATCTTGATGTGTCATTGAAACTCGCTTCTGCATCATGCGGCGTTTCATTAGATAGCATTCCGATGGAAGTTACTGCGAGTGACCATGTGATCAAACCAACACCGAAGTCACCGAGGCTTTCGGAGCAAGATCAATCACATTCACTTCCGCTACCCAATCGACGAGACGCCTCCCCGATATCGCCTAGAGCCATTGCTGTTTCAGACGAAGAAGATGGCTTCCAAATGCCAGAAAATCCACAGTACAGAGATTTCCGTGCAGAAGCCCAGATCCATTTTGACATGCGTAAACGGTATCTAGCAGAGGCAGCAAAGGCATATGGAGAAAAACGTGGGCTGGTGGCACAGTATTATGCTGCCAAGGTTGGTTTTGCAGCAAGAGTTCAGCTTACGAGCTATGCAACGAACATATGGCCTGTAATCATCATTCTACAAACATAGCTGTCTGATAGAAAAGTGTATCGGCTGTACAGTGTCCAAATGATGTCCTTGTTGATGTCCTTCCTCTGGATAATGTAGACAGGTGACTGCAGTAGACAGATATTTTTCTCTCTGCGTAAAAGAACATTCCACTTTTGACAAAATAGATCAGAGGTTGCCCGAGTTGATTATTTTGGACTAGAAACGATTTGAGATGATGCCGCCTGAAGCGGTGCCATGGAATTTCATTTGGATCAAGACGTATTGTTACTATATTGTAGTAATTTGATTTAATTTGATTATAATTGTTAATTATTTGATAACTTTGCAATTATGTTGGTCCTACTTTGACTAAATGCCAACTTTGTAAACTCTGTGCTGTAGGAGCAAAATGTTAAGAGTCATGTAATGCCATTTTGGAGTGCCTTTCATGTAAGTCATGCAGTTTAGAGGTCTAAATTTATTAAAGATGTAAGACTTGGGGTTTAAGAATTGCTTTGCTGAAGGAGGTTTGTTGTACTATTACTGGTAAAAAATAAGAATTTGAAGTCTGTTCTACACAATAACACAACTAGTCAACCAAACAATGTTTTTATTTGTTGAATTCTTGAAGGCCAACGACCAATACAAGAAAATGCAAGATGCTAACGATCGTGCTGCAGCCATGATACTGAAGAGGTAGGCAGATACCGATCTAAATCCACCGTGCAGAAGCAGAGGCAACCAATGAAATACCTTTGTCTAGTTGTTATCAAGTTGTTATATCAAACCTGTATACGTGGCGGCCTCTATAGAGCAGCCACCTGTGTATAAAGGCAACTCTTCAGATTCCCCAAATGACACTTTCTATAGAAATAAACCTGGACAGAAAGGCCACCTGTCTATGAAGGCCATTTTCCTCATGTCCAAAAGGTGACCATGATAGTCTGGTTTCACTTTATAGGGAGTACTAATTAACGCATCCACAGTCTAATCTACTAAACAACGTGTAGATTTTTTGGAATACAGTTGTCATCTTTACCTGAAATTTACCAGAATCTTTGATCTCTTTGATAGCTGATTCGCTGTATTACAGTGAATCCTGTCTGTAATGGTCACCTCTGGAACCTGCAAAGAATGACCTTTATAGACAGGTGGCCTTTCTGTCCATGTTGATTAATATAGAAAGTGTCATTTGTGATTATGTATAGTGACCTTTATACACAGGTGGCTTCTCTATAGAGGTGGCCGCTAATACAGGTTTGACTGTACAGTATCGTATAATCATGCAAATATTAACTTCGACTTCTGTGATTTTTCCTTTTCGTATTGTTTGCAGAAATCATGAGATGATATCGCAACGTGACGATCAATGCATCATCGATATTCATGGTCTCCACGTTAGCGAAGCCTTGATTGTTGTGAAACATTTCTTGACGTCAGCCGAAGAGTGTATGTATGCTTCACTGATACTGTTCCTAACGAACAAACATTAACAAAGGCTGTGTATTGTAGTCAGTATATTAAGCTATGTTAAAGACCACGGGAAATAGCCTTTGTTGTCGGATCATTGATTGTACAATAGGTTGTTTGAGAATGTTGACCTAGTGACCTCTAGTGACAGGTGGTTCGTAAACAAATTTGACTGCAGATCAAATTGTTTCTTTTGATTTATCTTTTGCTGTGCATTGCTTGTGGACATACTAGTGGGAATATTGTTTTAATCAGTCACCTGTGATAAAGGCCATTCTTCATAACCCCCAAATGACACTGTTGTGGCCGTGTAGCACAGCCTCGTTCTCGCGCTCCCCTGCCTCGCTATAAAGGTCACAAGCACTCAGTGTTTTATCCGTACATTTGTGTGCTTTTTTGTAAGGATGGAGCGGATTTGGATTTTGAAATTTTCATATTTGGAATTGGAATTCCAGCTCTTGATTCGGTTAAAATTGAAATCAGAATCTACAAATTGCATGTCTACAAAATGGGAATTAGAATTAGTGTTCCAGAAATCTGTCGGGATTCTAATTTTTCGGAATTTTCAGAATTCTGTTCCATCCTCACTTTTTCCTGTCTACTGTTACAAAGCCATTTCTAGGCAAAGAAATGTTGTGGCAATGTGGACTTGTACTGAGGTAGGGTACACTGTATTGGATTAAGCTGTAATTCATGTATTTATTTGTGTTTATTTATTTAGCTGGATGGCGAAGCGTCAGCGTAATAACTGGCAGGGGTCTTCATAGCAAAGGAGGAGTTGCAAAGCTAAAGCCAGCCGTTTTAGGATTTTTAAGACGACGAAATTACAGGTTTGTTTGATCGATAGTCAAACCTGTTTTAAGTGGCCGCCCTACAGATAAAGTGATCTCTTAACACAGGTAGTCATTTGAAGCAAATGGTTGCTACGACGACTTGCACTGTATATTTTTGTATTTTTTTCATTGATTATCTGCGGCACAAGAATAGTTTATCTGTCTTCTAAATCCCACTACAGTGTAACTCGGTTAATATCACACCATTGGGAAAATCGTAAAACGTGATATTATCCGAGTCGTGACAATAACCGAGTCTTATACTCAGACCTCTAATTTTGCAGGAATGGCTCAAACAGTAGCAAAAAGTGGGCCGTTGAACAGCAAACTCTGTATCAACATCAAACAGAGCTATTATGTAGAGATTCAAGCAACACAAAACTCATTTTCAAAGCTTAGGGACTGGCAAGTGGAATTTCACTTTCCGTGACAATAACCGAGACGTGATAATATCCGAGGTGATATCAACCGAGTTATACTGTACATTTATGCAATGTATTTCTACCAAAACCTTGCATGACTTTTTCAAGTGGCATACAGGAACTGTGTTGCGATAAAGGAGATTGAGGTTTGTGTTGTATTAAAAGCATTGTACTAAAGTAATATTAACAAGTGCACACCAACAGATGTAGTGACATGAAATTCTTTGTACCTGTCTATGATATTCACCTTTGGGACCTGAGGAAAATGACCTCTTTAGACCGATGGCCTTTCTGTCCAGGTTGATTTCTATAGAAAGTGTCACTTTGGGGTTATGAAGAGTGGCCTTTATACACATGTGGCTGCTCTATAGAGGTGGCCGCTAATACAGGTTTGACTGTTACTGGTTTCTTTTTCAGGCACACACTTAAAGACGAAGGTCAAGTTCTCGTGTATTTGGATTGAATAGAAATTTGGAAGCCGTCAACCTTCAAGCCACAGCAAAGTGACTTTGTGACAATGAACTCGGCTTATAGATTTGGCAATGTCCTTGCTTTCTACTGAACCATTGATTTATAAGTTGTTGTGGAACCAGAAATGATTCAATCTACTCGACAGTTCAGATTAGTTGTATAGTGTGTAAATGCAAGCTTATTGCTTACTGCAGTATTATTTTTATATTTTTGTAAATAAATAATTTGCTCTCGCATCCTAACTGTATTGATGAAATGTTATATATGTTCAAAAATTTACACTTGTTTGAATTGTTTGATTTGTGAAAAATTGACTATGTACAGTATTGTCTTTGCATTGCATCGTTTATTTGCGTCATTTGTCTTTTCCGATAATATTGTAATGATGGGATATTGGTCATTCTGAGTTTGCTACTACAGTATGAATAATACAGTACAGTCAACCCCGTATTAGCCGCCACCTCTATAGAGCAGCCACCTTTGTAAAAAGGCCACTCTTCATAACCCCAAAATGACACTTTCTATACTTTAGAAATCAACCTGGACAGAAAGACCACCTGTCTATAAAGGTCATTTTCCTAGGGTCCCAAAGGCCACGTGCCCAAAGGCGATCATTTTAGACAGATTTAGCTGTATCCAAAATCTGGATTGGATCGGATTATATCGGATGGAGTGAATATTCGATAAAACTGAAACAACTTCAATTCATAGGTATTCCAGAAAAACGCAGATTCCGAGTTAATTAACCAGTTAATTGTAAAACTCGACGGGTTAATTAATGAACTGTGCTGCATCGCCTCGTTTTGTTTTGGCTGCCTCACATGCTGCACGTGCTCCATAATGGCGGCTGGGAAGCACAACGTTGGGACACCATCGCTTGACATGGAAAGCAAGAGCATGCTAGGGGAATGCATCCCCGGGTCTTGTAATTGGTATGCAAGCGGAGCTGCTGCAACTCACAATAATTATTTCGCATTTTGTGCGCGGAGCATGGTTTTCATTTATTCGACATCCAAAGGAAGTTTCGAATTTTATTCGTCGTTTCAATGTCAACGTGAGAAAGTCTTGGCTGTTGCTCTGTTTGAAGACAGAGAAAATGAATCGAGTGATCTGTTCAGTGCAGTTGGTGCTGAAGATTGTTCTATAAAAGTATGGGACGTATCAAAAGGTGTGGTTGTGAGCTCTCATGCAAGGCACAAGGTACGTAACTATGGTCAGTCAGTTCAATGCATTGAGTTATTTGAATAGCCAATAGGTCTAGACCGATGAGCTAGGAATGCAATACTGTTGCAACTTGCAAGTTTAATCCCCTTAGATTATCAGACCCCTGTTGATAGCAGTATAGGCCTATATCAAGGGGGTACATGCTGTTCCGTTCGTGGCTTTAGCCTGTGCCCTGAAACTGTAACCGACAGGCGACAGGCGACAGACTGTGCTCCTCACTAGAACGCACGACTCGTCGCGTGGCTTAGTTATGCTCATACAGCTATGGTGTCGTCTTGGATCAAAATGATTCCAACAAAGTATTGTCTAACAGTAGGCCTAGTATTTATCACGGGGGTGCCACGACACCTTTTTCGCCTGTTCAAGACCTGGGTGCTAGCGTGACGTAAGCTGGTAGCATGATCTGACCGCTTTCGACGGACTTCAGTACGTTTCAACAATGCGATGCTGCAAGTAATACCACTTGGGCTGCAGGACTGAAGTGTTTTATGACTACCGAACTAATGTCGACAAATATGCTCCATTTCCTCTTCCTAATGGTGTGTCTCTTTTAATAAACCGTACAGAAATCACGGAGTTATCGATTTATTTAATTCCTCACAACAAACGCGTAATGTCTCATCCAGAACGCACAATCGCACAGACTCTGTGCAGACTAGCTCTTGTCTCCAAAATAATTTCCCTTCTAGCTGTAATACTGTTGTCTCAAAACAGTTAACGTCAAGACGAGTTTTGCCTTTCCATTGCATTAAATGCCTACAGCAGGGTCGGCAGGACAGCACAGAGAAATGTACCGGCTCGGGTCAATCAACTGACAAAGCAACAACGCAGAATAGAAATTTCATGCTATAATTTATACATTTAAAAAAAAATTGTTTTACAAAAGTACAATCCTTTAATGTCACTGCCAAAACATGGAATCGACGGCTGCAAAAAATGGGAATCCACATCGGACTGGCAGACTTGGAGATGGAAGATGCGACAGACGTCACTGAGACATGAGAAAAACACAGACCAACAGCTAAATATTCCATCAATCGCACATGAACCAACAAGAGTAGTACACATAATTACTGCTAAGTTCTATCAGCAACAGTTACATTCCAAATCGACAAAATCTTCAAAGTTGTAATCAAGCTTGTCACTGGAAGCAGAGTTTAATAGGGTTAGAATTAGCACAAGCAGCAGTTGAGGGAATAAACGTGTAGAGAAACCCAGTAGCGAATTCAGACACAAGATCGTGAATTATCCGAAAAAGAAGGCTGAGAAACTGTTTAGTCATCCATTTATATAATTATTATTATCGTTGCTGCCCGTCAGAGATTGTCGTGCCATGTAATGCGTGTGTAGACATTTTATGTCCCTGCAGTTTGCCGCCAAAATAGCAGCAGCCGTGTGCACAGGTTTTGAAGCTAACACGGATAATAACAACCCTTACAGGCAACCTCAGCAAACCAGACAGTGGTGCAATGGCAATAAATTATCAAAGTGAACAGGCAGCCGATCAAAGAATGAGCTAGACAATGTTGCTTCGACTGCACTGTACTCACAGTTCACGTTGAAGCTGCTTGCGTTGTTCATATGTTGTCTGTTCCATCGTGACTTCTTGTGTTCGAACTGGAGCATTCAATAATCCATAAAGATAAGACGTTCGAATTCAGGAAGCGAATAATGCCTGGCAGCAACACAAGCACGAAAGCTTGGCCGAATTTCACTTGTAGGCTGCTATCGTGTCAAGCATCACAGACACAGATCGCAGTTGAAGCCCTCCGCTCAGAATCAATGCCAACCGAAGCTCGCTATCTGTCAACAAAATCGCAACGAAACGGGATATAATAAACATTATACCACTTGGTCAGTAAATAAGAAGAGATAACGTCAATAAAATTATGAAAGCAAGTTATGTGAGAGCCCGGCAAGTCGAAATCCTTTGTGTTTAATAATGTCAAATTATGCAAAAAATACAAGGTTTCTTCGCATATCTGACACATTCCTATGGTCGTCTTGCTCGGCTGATTCATAACCATAACTTCTGCCTTGATTTCTCCTTGCAAAAATACAACCAGCCCTCACCGAAGCAGGAGCAAGAAAGGCTGAATCCTTGCTAGCGAAGAACTTCACGCGACCAGTGTGCGTCATCACCACCCGCTGACTGGCCGACCGCATACATCCGGCCAGGCTCTTCGTGGCGCTACCTTGTTTTCTAGTTACCTTGGTATTTATCATCTGCATAAAATATTTCAGTGAGGAAGCTAAAACATTGCCTGTTTGCTATAAAATGACCTGTACTCGACAACTTTCAATTAACATTACAGCGGTTGCTTATCAAGTCAGCCTGGGAGGCTGACAATTGTGGAATAGTGAAATGTGTGGAAGTCAAATCATTCCTGGATTGAGATAAAATTTGTAGCTCTGTTGATAATAGAAATGGCTGAAGTAATCTTTGCTTTCCGAGACATTTTGTAATTGTAATTCTACTTGATTACTTTTTAATAACTATTCACTCTCTCTCTCTCTCTCTGAGCTGTTATTCTTTGACATTTCTTTGTGAGTTTAACACCCCGCTGATCAAGCGCCAATTTGCGAGTTTAACACACCAATGTCAAGCACCAATCGTGATGTAGTCTAGAAAGTGTGTAACCTGTAACTTGTTTACAATGCTTTCATCATTAACATCCTAAATGTAGGACTGCAATGGATTGTCTCGTGGGGTATTGAAAGCTAAGCCCGGAGTTATCAGACTACCAATTTGAATTGTTTACTTTAGGGCGAGGGGAGGGGCATTTGCTTAGTCTAGACTTGTGGGGTTGATTGTTGATTTATTCTTGATGTGTGCCTTGCAGGCAAAGGTTGTGGCTGTTGACCATTTGTCTCCAAAACGGATTGTATCAGGTAAGATCCTCATGATTCAGTTGATTTTTGTTGCTTGAGACAGCCAAGATCACAAGGCCACAGTCAACATTTTGTTTTACGCATCCATCAAAAGCCATCTTATAGAATGGCCACATGAGACCTAAACTGCACACTTTCCATGTGTGGACATGTGAATGGAATGGACCGTACGATAGCTGCACATCGCGCCCGTTGCAGAGGCATTGCAAATCTGTGAGAAAGACGGAATTCATGAAAATCCTTTATTTGTAAATATAGTAATATCAAAGTCAATTTCAAAATATGTGACAATATCGCAAAGAAGAAGTATTTTTAAAGACATGAGCATGAGAAATTCATGAGAGTGTCACAACTAAATTTCTCTTTCTGGTTGACAGTACTCCTTTCAATCTTAACCTGTCACTAATACAATATTCCAACTTATATGGTAGAAAAGATGTCACTGTTTACCGAGGGTAGCCCGCTTTAAGCCAATGGCTTGTCTCCCTTGAGACCCTCTACAATTGAACCAAATGAGATTCAATGGATATGCATGCTGGCTGGAACAGGAGACGAACCCTGATTGGCAACCATAGATCCCAACCACTAGACCACAGCAGCATGTAGCTGTATAATGTATATCGCATTGCACATGGTAACCAACCAGGCAACCACTGGTCAATGGTGATTGTTTTATTTTGTATCTCAGGTGACGAGAAAGGAAACGTTATAATTTGGAATTACTTTAACAGCCAGTTATCTTCATGGACTCCACACCAAGGAACACTCTTCAGTCTTGCTGTCTGTCCACACGAGAAGACCGTAATTGCTTTGGGGTAAACTTTTGATGCCTATGCTATTTCATTTGCTTTAGTTTCAGTTTATTAGTCAAAGTTGTGGAGTCTGGTTGAGCAAGCCATGTTATTAGTTTGCCATCGCAAATTCTGGATAACTTGTTGCGCTTCTGTACATGTTTTTAATGGCTACTTGTATATGAAATATATTTTCATATTTCCTGTTTCTTGGATCAAATGCGGTAAACATGAAGGAGATCTTTTGGGCTGAAAACCAAAACAATTCACCAAGTCTGATCAAAATTTTGCTGCATCTCACAGTGGTAAAGCATTTGTTGTTTGTAATACAATTGTTCTATTTTCCTCGTTTTTGTTCCCAGCTATGGAAATGGCCACGTTGTGTTATGTAATCCTCAGCAAAAGAACGTGCTACAGGTGTTCAAACACCAGCTAGATGAGATTCATACGATATCGTGGTGTCCCGTGGACGGAGATCATCTGACTGCATGGCGGAATGAAGTGCAAAGTGAGTCAGCAATGTTTCTGTCACAAGCATGTTCAGTTCTATTCTTGACGAACTTCTACGCCCGGACCAATTATAGTTCGATGCAGCGGGTTTATGTTCTCTGGTAGGAGTGATACAAATCTATTTTTATTTTTACTTTACTAATGTTATTACCTGCAGTGCCTGGTCATCTTTTTGCTGCTGGATCCAAAGACAAAAGCATCAAGATTTACAATACGTCATCATCCCAGCCGTTGCAAACGTTCAGTTTGCCAGCAAAACTACCAGGCTACAAGGGACGGCGCGGGGACAACATGTCGAAGATGCGTATTTGGAATGTTGTCTGCTGGCTTGACAAAGATAGACTGCTTTCAGGAACATACAGGTAGATAGATAAATACTTTTTTCTGCAGTTCATAAGCCTTCTTTATAAGGTTACACCGAGCGCACTAATTTGCACCGATCCGATCACTGACCGATCTACAAACTAATCAACCGATCACCAACCGATCATCGATCGATCATCAAAGGAAACTGAAAACTCCTGTTTGGTCAAAAGGACACTTCATTAGTACGTCTCTCTTGAGTGAGAGCATCCTATTTTGTTCACAATTATTAATAAAGCAAACATGGAATTGGACGGCTCTTCGAAAATCGAAGTATAGGTTGCGTTGCAAAGGATTGCTAGAGGCTTGAACGCTATAGCAGCAAATATTGGCAAATTCAGCTAGTCTCTTCGTATTGAGTTACAAACTGACAGTGTGTATGGTTGCAACATCTTGACTTCTGGTGAAAGTATGCCTGTGTTCTTACAAAATTTTGTGATCGGTTAATTGTTTGGCCAGACGGGGACGGGATCGGTTTTACCGATCAAAACCAATCACTGCTTGATCGGTACCGATCAAACAACTTTTCGATCGATCGTTGCAACCCTGCTTCTTTTCAGAGTAGTTTATTTTAATTTATATATTTGTTTTCCAGTGGAGATCTGCTGGAGTGGAGCATTGCTAGTCAAAAATGGCAAACCATTGGCAACGGACATTCACGTGTGATATTCACAGTCACACCACTGATTGATGGCAACTTTATAACGACGTCGATGGATCGACAGGTTGGCTTAAAACACTTCCATTAGCCCATGCCATCTTGTATTATTATTATTTATTAACTTGTTCATCTTTGTAAATATTTTCTTTAGATTCAACTTTGGGATGGTGTTGAGAAAACACTGGCTTGTTGTTTACCATCCTGTGGAGGATTTGTTTACTCAATTAGTGCATCAAATTTAGACCCTTTTACTATCGCTTATGGAGTTGGTGATAACATGATACGATTGTGGAATACCAATGCGAAAGAAAGATACGCTACGAAGCTGCTCTGGCAGAAAATTCAATCGAAAATAACAGTGGTATGGTTGCCTTTCTTTGTTTGTTTGTTTGTGATGTTCTAGATTGTTGTAAGTAGCGACCCCGTTAGGTAGATTCATATTATGATTCTTTCAATGTTTCAACTTTCAAGGCTCCAATTAAGAAATGGAACATCTTGAACTTTTAAAATCTTTGATACTAATGTTTTAATATCTGATATTAGAATTTTCAATATTTGAAATCTAAAATATACTCGTGCAATATAATATTTTCATACAAGAATGCAGGATGCCTTGTTCATCAAATCATTAAAATGCTAGCCTTGAGAAGTTGTGTACTTTGATTTGTTGATTATTCTTCCCCTCTCGTATCCTTCATTGGTAGTCCCCTAGCAACAGCAGCCTAAGAGTATGGTTGCGCAGTGCGATCGCAAGTTATGATCAGCTGTCATGTTTGCAGTTACCCATTCAGCTCTGCCTGTGTTTTATTTTTGATAGTTACTCTCCGGATTTTGTTGCGGTTGATGTAGAATAATTTCACGTTCATTGTGAATGTAAATGTCACTTTGTTTAGCATACCGCTAGATAGCCCAATAAGCCAATTGCTGTCTTCCTTGCTGCCCTCTGCAAGTAAAACCACAGAAGACATAATAATTATATGTATTGGGTGGGCCGGGAGTGGAAACCGGGAGGTCTGACTGGCAGCCTCACATACTAGCCGCTAGACCACACCAACAATGTTCATTGTTTTGTTAGATCATGTTTTCCTGCTCCAGGTTCGATTTCATCCCAGCAAAGAGGGCTGTCTTGGTTTTGGCACTGATGATGGACACGTGGGAGTATATGACACACTGAGTGACAGGTATTGCTGTCATACCAAACCATATGATGACGGTTGTCTTGGAGATCGTAGTGTCATTTTATGGCTTGCACGGCATTTGTTTGTTTTTTGTTTTGTTCACAATTACTTGAATAACAATTTAATGACTGAATGCCAACAAGATAATTTTGAAATGTTCAGTTTTCAGTTTTCTTTTGATTGTATGTTTACGAAATTCTACTAACTCTCATGCATTTCATTTGTTACATTCCCGATCCTCTGAAAATGAGGCAATTCCAAGATCAACCAATTCTCAACTTTTTGCAGCAATGTTTGTTGTATTTCAAAGGTGCACAATATCCGCCACTCACCATAAGAAGACGGTTTATTCGTTGTCATGGGGATTACATTGTACCGCAGAAAAAGGTAAGGTGATTCATAAAGCCAAATTAATTAGCGTCACATGACCTTACTTTAATTGTTAACGTCCCATTTCAGTTAATTGTTATCAAAACCTGCTGTGTTGTGCAGTGAATGAAACTGAGTTGAAAGTTGTGTTTATCTTGACCAGTGCTGTAAACGTTCCTCCTTTTATGTAACTAATTAGTTACAAGTACAAGTACTCTCTGGAAAACTTAACTACAGTCAAACCTGTATTAGCGGTCACCTCCATAGAGCAGCCACCTGTGTATAACGATATTCTTCATAACCCTAAAATGACTTTCTATAGAAATAAACCTGGACAGAAAGGCCACCTATCTATAAAGGTCATTTCCTCAGGTCCCAAAGGTGACCGTTATAGACAGGTTTAATAAGCAAGTTCACGGTTTTTCATGCGCATGCCCAGAACTGGTAGCCTGGTACCTAAGGGGGAAAAAACAAGGAAAACTTGTCTTCGATTTGTTGTGTTTTGGCCGTGCACTATTCGACGTCGCTGTTCCTGTGAATATTTTCTGGATATTCCATGCCTCTCAGCGAAATAAAATTTACACTGACGCAAAGAGTACACGTCAAGGTACGTGTTCGGCTTTTAAACGAAGTTTTTCTTCAATGTCTTCATGATTTTCCTTACTGTTTTGTCATTTTACTTCTCTGAATTCACCGTTCTGGTGACTGATTCCAACCTATTTTTACGTAGCAATGTTAGCGTGTTGTCATTTCGGTATTAGTTAAATGCCTGATACAATTTGGGCTTGCTTTCATCATGCAATTACGAGAGTGAAATAACAACACAGTAAGGAAAATCACGATTTGATCACGAAGACTTTAACGAAAAGCTTCGTTTAAAAGCCGAACACGTACCTTGATGTGTACTCTTTGCGTCAGTGTAAATTTTATTTCGCTGAGAGGCATGGAATATCCAGAAAATACCCGCAGGAGCAGCGACGTCGAATAACGCGCGGTCAAAACACAACTATTCGAAGACAAGTTTTCCTCGTTTTTTCCCCCTAGGTACCAGGCCACCACTTCTGGGCATGCGCGTGAAAAACCGTGAACTGGCTTATTGTAGTTCCAGTTACGATTATCTCCCTACGAAGGTAACTACAGTGAAACTGAAACCTGTCTATAATGGTCACCTCTGGGACCTGATGAAAATGACCTTTATAGATAGGTGGCCTTTCTGTCTAGGTTGATTTCTATAGCAAGTGTCACTTTGGGGTTACGAAGAGTGGCCTTTATACACAGGTGACTGCTCTATAGAGGTGGCCGCTACTACAGGTTTGACTTTAGTTACAAGTAAATTAGTACAAGGGCTTGTTTGATAGAAGTGCTTGTCTGATTGTGGCTTTTTGGTATCGATGATTGATGCCAGATTGATCAATAGATAATCAAAGCATCAGATTGAAGGAGATCTTTTCCATGTCCTATCCTGAGAATTCTTTGTTAAGTCGCTGGAATAACCGTACTGGGTTACATCTACCGTACGATGAACTACTAAAGGCCCTGATCCAACTTCTAACATTTGTCCAGATCACTTCTTTCAAATTGTGTTGATGATGAAAAATGTTTATCCTCTAACCAACGATGGAGAAACATTGGTACAGCCAAGGTTTTGTGCTGCAATCTCCAGACTGTTGGGCTAGTGGCTGTTCTGGTTTGGTGTTCCCTTATGTTAGTCCCTCCCTTTATCTGTGCTAATTTAGTAAACAAGCGTGCAATAGTAGGCTAAATATTGGTGTGTAGTCCTTTGAATGATCACATGAAAAGCAAATATTTTGTACTCTTGATGAAGCATGGTTTGACAGGATGATCTACACCTACAGAGCAATAGCTTACTAGATGGATGCGGCTGTGATAGATCTGCTCTAACATAGAAATTGCCACTATGCTACTTGTGTTCTTATGTTATCGTAGACAGCGACACATCTGGCATCGGTCTGTTCAGTTGTGGAGGCGAAGGTGCCATCTACGAACACTCTCCAAAGTTCTTACAGTCGAACGCCACGTCAATTGCAAGCATTATCAAAACGACTAATGATATTTCGGTATGGCTTGCAAACAGAAACGTTTGAGTTCATCAGGGCAGATGTTTTGAGTTCTATCTTGTTGTCATTTTTTGTATTTTCAGGGAAAACTTCCCAACAGGACTGACATTGAATGGAGCATTGCAGCAAAACTCGTTGCCATTGGCAATGATAACGGGTAGGGATTTTGTGCTATTGAAGTCAGTCTACTATATTCTAAGTGATTTCTTATTTCCGAAAATATCCCATTTAATTTAATTTTCATTCTTATTATTGTATTAGAAATTGACGGAACATCATTGACGGAAATGACGGGACTGTGTTATTGAATGAATAGGTCGAATATTGTAGCTTCATTTGCACCAAAGGAATATATTGAATTTTTTATAAGACGTTGTTTCTTCCATGTGTCTGTTCTTCTTCTTCTGTAGTTCAATCGATATATACTCAGCTCCTAATTTACTGCACCTTGGATCCATAGACGATCACAAGAAAATCATTAACTGCCTGTCGTGGAAGTTTACTGATGGAGGTATGTCATCCTTGCGTACGAATTATTTTCCTAGGAATTAGCCGTTGTCTTGCGAAGTTTTCATTTTGGTTTTAACTTATGATATCATTTACTTTGCAGGTGACAATCAGACACACAGATGTTTGCTGGCATCAGGGACGAACGAAACATTTGTAAATGTCACCGATTGTAGCAAATTTCTAGGTAAGTTTTAGTCGAAGTCAGTTCACAGTAATGCTTGTAATATACACTGGACATTTTCTTTCATTGGATTTCGTTTTGATTTTTCAAGATGATAGTAATTCTGGGAAGGTCACGGCAAAGCCATTTTGTACATTGCGAGGTCACATGGCAAGGATCACTGCGTTGTGCTGGAGTCCGCACAGTCAGGGTCAGCTTGCATCTGCCTCGTATGATGGTACT